>NW_019294201.1:978-27049 GCF_000500325.1 Leptinotarsa decemlineata
ACAGCGATCCACGGTGATTTATTCCAATCCGGCTTATCATTAAAATGTTTGAATTTTTAAGTTTGATAATTTTCATTGCATCCAAATGATTCAGTTTCAAGCCTTTATTTTCTTTGTGTGAAATTTCGAAATCTTCGTTAAAGATATGATTGTCTTCTGAAATATGTTTTGAATATGTTGAACTTGTTTTCTCATTTACATAGCTCATATGATGTTCCTGAATTCGATTCCTAAATGTTCTGCCAGTTTGACCAATATATACTTTAGGACTCGTTCCACACCTTGATTTATATACTCCTGAATTCTCAAATTTAGATGTTTTTTTCTTCATTGTGTTTAACGTATTACTTGTTAACGTATTGTTCTATATGCAAATTTAATACCCCTCAAAAATGAAGCCACTTTTTCTGTTGTTTGTCCAAAATACGTCAAAGCTCTATAATTTTGATTATTTGACTTGCGCTTTTGCGTAGACTTTTTTGGAAAGTACTTTGTTTATTATTTCAGTTTTAAACCCATTGTTTACTGCAATTTTCTTGATGATATTATGTTCTTTATTGAAATTATCTATTGAAAGAAAAACATTGACTAATCTGTGAATCATGCTATTATAAACTGCTACTTTGTGTTGATATGGAGGGGTAGAATCGTAATGTAATGTATAGTAATATCAGTATAAGACGGTTTGTGATAAATTGAAAAATCATGTCCATGTAGATTTTTCTGTATTTCCGATTTGCCGCTCTCTGAAGATACTTTTTTATATCTCTAGTACTCTAGTACTCTAGTACGAATGAATAAAAAAAGATTAGGACCTCTTATACAATAAAATTCCAGTTTTTTGAGAAATGGATCATGAGAGCTTTCCCGAGGTCACATGAAATTTAAGCAGTATGTTTACCTTCTTCGAGCCCTTTTATGATAGCAGCGACAACTTGACAGAAAGCGTTAACTGTTTGTCTACCTGTGCGAAAACCAAATTGATGTTTATGAAGAAGATTGAATCGTTTGAAATACGCACTTGAATGTTTTTTTTGAGATGTATATCGATGACATTGTAAAATGATTCAGGATAATCCCAAGATTATTTTGCTGTTGATACCATGAGCATCCCAGCTGTTTGAAAGATTCAAAGAAATTATTACACTCTCAACTTTAGTCTCCGTTACAGGTTCCAGAAAAAATGAGTTGCATTGAACTGGAACGAATTTAAGGTAACTGGATGCATCAATGCCGTTGGATGGTGAGAAGTTTATAAAATCGTTATCAACAGGCACAAAATAATTATTCATAAGACAACCTTTATAAAAAATGTCTTCTAATGTATGTTGTGCACAATTGTGTATGTATCTGTGTACATAAACCCCTTTGTATGGATAAAACATTTTTACTATTATTTGTATCAATTTATATCAAGCATATTTATATTAGTATAGCCAAATCGTATATCTCAGAAAAACGTAATTACTGAGAAAAGAACCAAAAGTTTTGATGAAAAAATGTCTTAATTGATAATACGAATAGTGTGAGATTCCATTTTTTAGTGTATACGTCTATGTTTGTGAAGAAATGTGAGTGTGTCTGTATAGATAATACATTTTTATTTGTAAACTATGCTATTAAATGTTAACAGTGTGTTTCTAGAACATTTATATTGTAATGATAAACACTCTTTTCTTAGAGTTAAGCTATTACTATATTCATTTAATTCATTGATATACTATGTAAACCACTATCAAGTGTCAACTTCAGTGGAACATCCTTGTGCTTATTTGCTGCATATATTCAATTATTATAACCTGAAAATTATGTATCTGCAAATAAACGCTATTCTATTATATTCTATGTCTTCGTTATCCATAGCAAAAGAACGGTTCCTATTGTAGTTGATTATTTTCCAACTCTCTCGAGCTATATTTGAGGAATTTCTGATAAAATCATTATAGGCTTGCTCTATAATCCTATCTCTGTATTGATTTCGGTAATTATTGTATAGTTCTTTATCTGCAGGGTTTCTGGAAGTGACACGAACCGTAGAAATAGCATCCAGTCGCGCTCACATGTTTCTGAAATTATCGTTGAACCATTTAAATGGCGTGTCATTTAACGGACGTCAGTCCATTAACCATTAACCAAAGGGTAATGACGATTAACAAGATTATTTCGTATCGTCACGTAGAAAGTTCAAGGAAAAGTATTCGGATAGGTTTCCGCGGTCAGCAATTTTGTGTTCTGTGGTCCGGATTGAACCGCGTCTGAAGTTTTCCTATGTTCGATGTTTCAGCTTCCGCCTTGATTTGTCATTGTTATTGTCAAGAACCAAGTAACACATGACTTGACGAAGTCTCTTTACTCGATTTGTTCTCAATTTGTTCAGTCCCAAGATATCTCTGATGAACTTGTTCGGGTCAAGTATTTATACTCGTGGAGAGGTATAGAGTAGAGGCATTGCGATCAGTAAAGATACACGACCTGCCCGAAATTAATTCTAGACTTTCTAACTGACGTATGATACTTTGAAATGTGTGACGGGACAATAATGAATTCCTTGATTGCGGTAGTCTATGTGAATCATTTCATTTGGTGAGGCAGATGGGACCTTTTTTAAATTCAATGAGGGATGAGGATGGATCCGATTTGCGAATAGCTAGTTCATGATCATAGGCTCTGTGTTTTTTAAGCTTATTATGTGGCCTGTTTAAACGTGATGTTTAAAGAGGGATGAGGATGGATCCAATTTGCGAATAGCTAGTTCGTGATCATAGGCTCTGTTGGAAATTCTTCTGTTGGTCTGGCCGATGTAAGTTCTGTGGCAGGTAGACTATGATATTTCGTATATACCTTGTGCCTTATTGCATATCGTGTCCTTGGGTGATAGTTAAGACTCCGAGATGGTGAATCAATCATCAAAGATGGCCTACTTGTTTTTTTACACACCCCCATGGGGTAGTTATACAATAATGACGCATCAAATGGAATGTGTAGAAACAAGAATACAATGTGAAACTTGATTTTGATATCAGTTATTCTAAGAAAACCTGTTTTTTTCAATAGGTCAATCTCAGGACAATCTTTCAAATCATACCGTGTTAGGAATCACACATTAAAAGGTAAGACCTCGTTAGTCCTTAGTTTCACCTGCCACGATATCTAATCAGCTTGAAGAACTTGAAATTCTGAGATACGTTCTGTTGATCTCAAGGACTTCAAAGCGAATAATTTTTTTCAATATTTGTTGTTCCATTCACTGAATTTCTTATCGATTTGTTTAAAAAAAAACAGAATGAAAACAAGAAAACAAAATATGCAGCAAAACAAAGCATCTCTTCAAAATAGGTATTTGGTCTATGAAACTTTCTGTATTTGTCACAACAAAGATGAAAAAATCAAACTTTGGTAGGACATTTCTTTTAGAATGATCTTTACAGTCACTATTATGTTATTTACCGAGTTTTTCAATAATTGTTTAGAAAACTAATAATTACTACAGTTTATTGAACATCTCTCACTTTGAAGATTTTTTGTCAAAAGATTACTCTTTGCTAAAAAATTTCAAATATTTTGTCGAGCGATTATATGAAATTCGATTTTATTCGAATTCAATTGTTTTTATATTCAAACATGCTAATCTGCGAACAACTGTATCCTTTACTTTATACTACTTGGTTGAACCATAAGTTCTGCAATGCTTGATGGTACTTCGTTTTTATTTTGAAGTAGTATGTGGCTTGTGTAGCTGTACTTACTTCTTGCAATGATTTGAAGGATGTAGCCGTCACTACGGGGTAGATCATCATGAAGTAAAGATAATTGAAACTTTCTATGTTTTCTACCACTTTTATCTGTAACTAACAGTTTCTTCCTATAAGGACATTTTAAAACTTATACATTAATCATTTAATATATAGGTAAGTTTGAAAATGTCCTTATTATTTGAACATTCAATGTATAAGTTTGAAAATGTCATAGGAGTAAACTGCATTAACGTTAGTTACAAATAAAAGTGGTGAAAAACATAGAAAGTTTTAATTCTCTTTTCTTCATCATTAATACAGTTTATTCGGTTGGTTCATGCCATGCAATTTTCTAATTCGGATTTCCATTGTCTAATATGTTATAAAATGATTTGAAATCCCTGAAAGAATCAATAGAATCAAAGTGAATAGCTGAAAATAACAATTATATTAAGCAAAAAAACCCTGAAATGAAATTACAATGAAATAAAATACAAGAAACAACTGAAAGTTGAACAATTAAAAAGAAATCAAAATTAAAATATTTCAAGACAAGTTACTTCACGACGTTTCGATTGTTAGTATCCACAATCGTCTTCAGGCGATGACTGTGATGCCAATTATCATCCTAAGTAGAAAACTGGTAACTCCATGGAAGCCTGAAGATTGTTTATTTTTAGCTTAATTATAAGTGAATTAAATAATTTTGTAAAATTATCAGTAATCACGTATGAACTTTATTTTCATTCGAAAGTTCAGAGACCACGTTCCAAGTAGTTTTACATACATTTCCACTATTATTTATATAATAGTTCTTCTTTGTTCAATCAATACTTTGTGCTTTTCTTAAATTCAAGATACTTCAAGATATAGCAATTTCAGTTCAGAATTAGTAGAATTCAGATAATGCATATTTTTGAGCTGTGTGCCTGAAGTTTTCAACTTCCTGATTTACTAATTTTTTTTTGTACGTTGACTAATATTATGTTTCATAAAAGGTAAATTAGAATTGGAATGATAGATAGAAGGTTGGTAAAATAAGTCAAAAGTTATGTTTGAATCACTTTGAATATATACATCAATCCAGTTCTCATTGCTTGGACAATTTTTAAAAGTGTTTATATTTTCTTCAGAAAACACCCTTTTATATTAAGATAATATCAAGTTATACTCATTTGTTATATTCATTTAAAAACAAGACGATCTGAAACATTATTGTCAAAAAACAGAGAACATCGAAGTTGACAAATATAGATGATCCAAAGTTGAGACAGCATTAGTTCTAATTCTAGTTGGCCAGTTCACCTTGGAAACTAAATTAAAATAACAAAGCAGCTCAGTTATTGAAATATGTATCTTTCCTATAAGATTTAAAATCAAAATCGCCGCATATAATAATATTTCTACTTGATTTATATATGTAGTCCAGTACTGCCACTGGGTGAGCGATCACANTTGGTTTCTAGTTCTAGGTGTTATGCTCAATAAAAAAATTAATTAGATGTGTTAAGGGCTCAATCATAAAATCACTGATCAGTTTTATAATTATACTGTTCAATTCAAACACATCTTTGGCAGACGAGGTTTTTAATCCCTTTATGATGTTATCAATCTCATTTTCAGTTGTAGGATATAAGAAGATAGATTTGTCTATAGTTGGTGCCAATTTGAGATACCTGTAGAAACCGCCATTGTCTCTATTATTCACAAACTGCGTCATCAGATTATCGATTACATTCACAAAGCATTGAGAGAAGTCATCTGCAGATATATTAGACTTGACTGTTCACTTATTTTATTTTCTCTGTTGCAATTAATAACATTCCAGGCTGCTTTCTGCTTATTATCAGATTGGTCTATGTATTCCGAATTACTTTCCAATTAAGATTGCTTAATTTTTTTCTTGTATTCAAGTTTCAACTTTCTATATGCTATGCTATCTTCATCGTTCTTACTATTTTTTGCTATGACTTGAATTGCTGATAGTGAGTTTTTCATCTGGGTTAATTCCTGATTGAATTTGAACTTCAATTTTTTTTGTTTTTTCCTAACTTTTTTCTTTTGGAAGCATAACGTATATTGACATGACAAAAAATCAGTTAGGAATTTAGCTTTCTTATTTGGACAAGTAATACTATAAAATTTTTCATAAAATCATGTATACTGTTTACACTCATAGGTCAGCATATCACATACTCCTCATTAGCTTTCGAAGCAGTTAAGCTGAGATCAAAAAGTATACCTCGATGATCAGACAGATGTGGTTCGATTACTTCAGCTGAAAACTCTTTTTCAATGTTAGTCAAAAAATCGATTCTAGTGCTACTGTTCGGAGTGACTCTGGTGTCATCATTCACCCTTTCAGTCAAGTTATAGGTCAACTTAACATTTTTACAATCATTTACCACATTGTTACATTGATTAAAATCAATGTTATAGTCCCCTACCATAATTACCTGAATTTTCAAATTGATTGCTTCCTTCCTTTCTTTGGAAGATTCCCACATTTTTTTGTATCAAGATGTGATTATCATTTTCTAACAATCGCCGAGCTTCACATGCTTTTCTGTATGTTTGACATTCTTGATCATTGACAATTATCTACATAAAAATATTTTTTTTAACAAAAAGTATGCTATGTTACTTCTAATACCTCCAAGAACATGTGTACAAAATTTCACGATGATTGGTTGAGTAGTTTTCGCGTGAAACCGTAATAAACTTACATTTGCATTTATAATATTAGTAGGGATTAGGACCGCACTCTCGTGTAACTAAATCAGTTGCAACAATATTCACTTTCAAATGAATAGAAATTATTTTGAATAAAAATATGTGTTACATTTGGTGTGAATGATCATGGTTGTAACGGCTCATTTCACCTGAATATAAAATAAGATTTTAATTCCCTTTCTAATGGTTGATTGACATGTTAATGTGACATGAGTAACATTTTAAGAATCCTCACAATGAAATATCCATTATAATCAAGTCTGGTCGCTTTGGTGGCCAAATTAATATCAGATTTTTCATTGTTCAGATTATGTATTCGTTTTTCAATAAGAAGGGTGACGTAATTTTCTAGGAATCCTAATGAACGGAAACGGTCGTTCCTCATGGAGACAGTTGAATTGAATATTCTTACCGAATTATTGGACTTTCACCATGTGTAGCATGACAGTTTGCTAGCTAAACTTCGATGCTATGGCTTGTCGGATCATTTTTGTGTATGGCTCTTCAGCTTCCTGAAAGAACGTTCCCTGCAAGTGGCCGTAGATGGTTATCTCTTGAAAACTTTCACCATCAACGCTGGTGTTCCCCAGGGATCCATAATGTTTCCAACACACTTTTTATTACATTTCAACGACTTATTGGGAAAAAAAAACAAGAGTCCAATATATTGCTTTGGTGACGACAGCACACTTGTCTCGTCATTACATTTGGATTCTAGGATATCGGCTGCAGATGACACCGGCAGTAGGAGGTTGAATATCTTAATGAGGATCTGGAAGTAATTTCGAATTGGGGTGAAAGTAACCAGGTTCATTTCAATGCCACAAAAACTCAGGCATCGGTCATCTCCAAAAAGATAATGTCAGGTCAGACAATTCCGCTTTCTGCTTCGATAAGTTTGTTGGAGGTTAAAATGGACACCAATATGTCTTGACACAATCATGTTGCTGGAATTGCAAAGGCTGCGTCTCAAAAGCTTGAAACACTGTTCCGAACTAGAAAACCGTACACAACTCAGTAACTTTTGATGCTTTATATAATAATAATAAGAATCATATAACCTTCTACCTAATTATTGACTTATTATTTTACCTGATTCTAGGTGAAGCTTCTTATCAGTAAACAACATATAACATATATGTTAATACAAGATAGATGTTGATAATTTTGCAGTTTTTTCAACTTGTCTAAGGCGCTTGATACAGTGTCCTCTGCAATACATTTAAAGTACTTGTTACTTGGATAATTTACTGAGATGGTTGAGTTCCTATATGAAAGGACGTTGATCAGAGTTATANTTTGTGACATGAAGGTTAACAGTTCATTTTCGGTAATCAATGTCAATTCAAGAAATGATGTGATAGAATCATTCACATTATTACTGTAAAATTGTTCTAGATTTGGGTCAACCTTATTACACCGTTGTTGCGAAGCAATAAAAAAATCATTCATGTTGTTAGCATCACATAAATGGAAGGGAAGATTCAATATAGGTTTTTTATAATGGATATCGAGTTTTTTTAGTTTCAACCATTGATCTCTAGAGTTATTATGGTTATTATTAGAGGCAATGTATTCTAGATAAGCCTTCTTTTCTCGCTCAATAAAAGATTTAGTGAAGTTTCTAAGAGTTTTATAATAATTCCAATCTTCCAGCTTTACCGGTTTTTTTGAATTTGTTTCTGGCTTTATCTCTTATTTTCATCATAAACTTCACATTGTCTGTAATCCATGGTGTATAAGGTTTGCTAAAAATTCTTGTGACATATGGAATCTGCTGGGATTCCAGCAGATTGATTCTAACTCATTTGTAAAATGAACATAGTTGAAATTTTTAAAATTTCGGAAAGCTCGGGTAACAGGGTTGTGTTTTACAATGATTTCAGGAGCATAACAATAAACTAGAAAATGATCTGAAACGTGATGTAAGTCCATTGTGCCACAATCAGACCATTTGAAATTAACTTGAACGATAATGTAGTCCAACAGAGAACATAATAATAATAATACCGTCTTTATTATCTTCTAATACATTCAAATCAAATTAATCATGTACAGTTCATTTATTATAAGAAGACAAAAGGCGAAGTTCAATTTACATGATGACAAGTCATCATTCAATTGCTCTTCCACTCAACCTCATGATGATTGTGTTACTCTTGTTGGCGAATTTATAATTTCTTTCAATTCGTAAGTATCTAAGATGTCTGTGAGATGGATATAATTCCTATCTGTAATGTCTAACCCGTTAATATTAAAGTCTCCCATGCAAATTATATTGTCAGACTGCAGCGCGACTATGGTTAGGCTCTCTTCAAGGTCATTTATGAAGTCAGAAATATTCGTGTTTGGAGGCCTATATATAACACCAATAATATAAACAGATGAGTTGTATTTAATTTCGACCCACAATTGTTCTATATTATCATGTATTTCGCTAATTAAGATTTTGAAACGAAAAGATTTCTTAAGGAAAAGTCCCACCCCTCCACCTCTAGTACCTCTAGCTACATGAATAAATTTGTGAGAAGGTATTTGGAACATAGACACATCACAATTAGGTCTTAGCCATGTTTCAGATACTGCTAGAATATCAAAATCATTATTATTTACCGTATTCCGGAGCACATCGAATCCAATGTATATTGAACGTGAATTCATGTGGCCAAATTTTATTTTAATTGAAAAAAAGAATATCATCTAATTGAAATAAAAAATCATTGAATGCAAACACGGAAGTTGAATATAATATATATATACACACACTATTTCCATGAAATGATTGAATTCTAATATTTTGGACGTTGGGATAACGACCGAGTGGTTATGGTTACATGGTTACATAACCTAAAGAGCAATCCGCCTGATGAGAGACGCGAACATCACTTGCAACCTTGAAAGTCTGGAACATCGAGAAAAGGTTGGATATTTGTCACTCTTCTATAGATATTTTCACGGGAAGTGTTCAAGTGACTTGGCACATTTGATTCCATCAAGAACGGTACATATTAGAAATACGCGACGAACTGTGGCTGCTCATCGTTTAAATGAAATCTGAGTATTCACTATTTCGTTGAGGAGTTTTTATTTCTTTCTATTAGTATTCATTCCTTTCTATTGGTTGATCTCAAGACTGGCTATGAATCAATTTATCTAAAAAAAAAAAAAACTGTTTTCGGCTAGTCTCAACTCACCCACACTGTAGGTAAATGGACTGACAACTATCGGAAAGCAACTAGTCTCCTGGCTAATTTTACGAAGGCACACCCGACAGGTGTCAGACAGAGGAATGATACTCCTAAAAGAATTCGATTTTTAATTATTGGAAATCATAGACTTCATGTTGATGATATACACTACTTTGTACTGACGAGAGGCCAAATACCCCGTAACCGGTCTGCAAGTGTGCCCGTTCCAATAATTGAGAATCGATCCCAGCAGTTGCATCGCCAATAGCATATGCAGACATTGCTTCTGTGAAGAATTCTGCACTGCCACTTGTCGGATTTGATCCTACCCGCTTCGTGGTATTAGCCAGGGGACTGCTTGTTTTCTGATAGGTCCGTTAACGTATAGTGTAGGTGAGTTGAGACTGGCCTGAGCGAATTATTATTTCAGATGATTTACAGTCAGTATTTAAGTATTCCTTACTATACGTGAAGATTTCTTTCTTATATGGAAAATTTGGTCATTCGAATTTGCGGTTGGATAGTACCTCGTTCACGGGAAGATGGGGCGCTTACCTGGCTTCAATACCTAGAAGTTTTCAAGTCATTTCTATTTGTATTTATTTTGTCCGGGAGTTGTTTTATGGTGTTGATAACTTCATCGGTATTCCGCACAACAATTTTCAAGTGTGTGTCCTCCTTCATAACTTAACAATATTTTTTATTCTCATTTAAAAATGCGACGAAAAATGGTAGCGAACTTTTCATTATGCACTTCTGTTGATTTCCCTTTCACTCCCTGAACTCGTATAATCATTTGTTGTGAGATTCACAATGAAATTATATAAGAAATCCGAATATTTTCATTATTAAACCACTTGATTCGACTTATTTTCTGGAGCATTACGATATTACCTGAGCACACATCGAATGAAATTATAAAATAATAGTTTATAAGTTTATAGCTGGTGGTAGAGCAGATGCACCGTTTGTGGCCATTGCACCCCTTGTGGCCAGCCGCGAAAAGATGCTTGAATATTTCTCTTTGGCATAAAAATAGCCAATAACATTTCAGTTCTCCCACTTCTTTAATATTATTCGGACTATAAATGCAACGTTCTGTGTTTCGCGCACTCCAAAGTTCAGTGTAAATTCAGCTTTCGATTGGTGATGGTGGCATTTCGTGTTTTTCTTAAGGAGTTTTTTAAGAAACAAGGTAAGTTCAAAGCAAATTCTGATGAAATTACATGAAACTGATGGTTGTCATAGGTGTTATTTGACTTTTGTAACTCATTCCTAAGTTATTTCAATTGTCACAAGTAGCTTTGTAACCTTTAAATATTCAAATTAACAGTGGCTACAAATGGTGCGCGTATTGGCTGGTCGTTCTAAAAGTAGCCACTTAGTGGCCACAAATGGAACACGAAATCCAGTTGTGGCCACGTGATAGAAAGAGATAATAATTCTCAAACTAACTGCATGAGAAAAGGATAAAAAGGTATTTTCTTTTACAGGAAAAATAACTTCAAGAAAGTTATTCCAATACACAGATAATTCCATGAGAGAAACTTTGAAAGTAGTTAGGGAAGAAAACATGCAAATGGCTACAGCTGCCAAAAAATTTAACGTGCCAAGGACATCTTTAAGAAATAGACTAGAAGGCAAAACGGCTGATGAGTGGAGACGAGTAGAACCTGAATGTGAATTGGGACTGGTTACAGAGAAAAAAAATTGTAACTTGGATACTTGATTGTGCCGCTAAGGGTTTTCCTATGAATACAGAAGGCCTAATGTATTCTGTTCGAAGAATAATAGAAGAATGTGAAGTAGATCCAAAAGTTATGAAAAAAACACCAGGAAGAAAATGGTTTGAGTCCTTCTTGAAACGTCATCCAGAATTTAGTCCGATAGCATGATAAAAGTACAAAAAATGTTAACAGATACCAAAAATCGACTAATAACTTAGTTTTTAGTATAAATTCATTTGTTGAATATTACTGCTGTGCAATGCAAAAAAGTGGGATAAATCATTGGAAATGGTCTGATCCACCGGACCTCCTCTGGTATGAAAGGAAGGATATTATTCTGAAAATAAATGAGCCTAATATCATGAATACAAGAGGGGCTTTGTCGGTTCCCGAAATGAAGCAATTCCTATAATAATTTCTTTATTAGGTATATGCATCTGTTTGTTATTTTTGTTGTTTTCAAAGTAAACATTAAATATTATCACACTCAATTCTGCATTTTACTTATGATTTTTAATAAAATATGTATCAAATGATCATTATATAGGTACCTACCTTCCTATGGCCTGGTCTTTGAACTCTCAGTGGCCACAACCGGATCTCTTCCTCGCCAGAACTGGTGAAAAGGTGGCCACAACTGGCGAAATTGTATTCAACTAGAATTTTATTAAATCTATCTCTTTTCAACCCGTATACCATATTATTATGCCCGTCTTTCAAAAACAGTTTCCTTTAATGTGATAAAAGTGAAAAATTGTCATGTAATTAATGGTCTAGCTTCAATCGACGACACCAAACTCCTTAAAGTGGCCACAAACGGTGCATCTGCCCTACAGCAGAATAAAAAAATGTTGTTTTATCAATGATTGCCTAATATTTACTATCTCCCACTTGAAGAATACAAAATACATGCTAATTATTTTTCTTCAATGATTTTTCAGCTATTGGTAACTAATGTTCACGTCAGTGTATCTCCAGGCACAATTGATCTGCTGAATAGAGTTTTGGTAACAATGACAAAAACTGAGGAAACTGAAAAAGAAGAGTCCAATCTAGATTTCAACTATACAGATTTATGGCAGCCGAAAAAACTCCAAGAGAAAGACTACTGGTTTTTAAGAACAGGTAGGATTCATTAATTGTCATGTAGATTATGTATGCAAGGCCTGAATGAAAACTAGATGAAATTTCATAGTTTGTTATGTTTGGTAAAACTTTAACAATTATCAAAATGAGTGTTCGACTTCTCGAACTTTTTGTTTGATATTCAATTTTTTGATGTGAAACTCCTGTAGCCGCACGTTGAACCGATTGCTGGCGTAGCAATTCATGCCGTGGCGACGGGTCCCTATTCACAAGCGACTATGCGATTCTCTTCCCACTGGTTTGGCTTNATTTTGGACGATACAAGAAAGTCACAAAAGAAGAAATATCCCGATCACGATATATCAAACCAATTGAATATATATTTGACACATGCGAAAATTTCATTATATAAATCAGTTAATAGTACAAGTTCCTATGGGAACTCCAATAATTTTGAATAAGAATCTGACCCTGAAAACAAAGAAGTTCCATTCCATATCCATTTATCGGATTTGGGAAGAAATATACATTCTATAAAACGTGTTCCGAAGGCATCACCCTCACAACATTAATTAACGAATGTGTATCCAAGAATTCTTTTACTGCTTGAAAAAATTTGGTCATGTTCGCTAAAAGTTTCAATACTCATAGAACTAGCGATAATCGAGAAATTTCCACAATAGTTAAGAACAATAGTGAAGAAAAATTTGAATAGTTTTAATAACATTACGCAATCGACTAATTGTTATGCCAGAATTTCTATTGAACATAAAAATTATGAGGACAACCTCAAGAAACAAGTACTTTCGAAACCTGCTGGAACATTGGAAGAATTGTAAACTCCTTTTTCTCAAATTTTATTCAATTTTGGACAGTATACAACATACATAGTCTTCTAAAGATGCTACTTTCTGGAAGTAGCCATTCAAGACATATGTCCTATTTTATGTGGTGCTTCTTTATGCACCTTGAAGAAAAATACTGGCGGCCTACGTCCTATAGCTGTGGGAAATTTTTATCGACGTTTAGTAGCGAAAATTGCTTGTTTCAATCTACGTGAAAGTCTTGGAAATCTATTTTGTCCCCAAAAATTTAGATTTGGAACGAATGGTGGTTGCGAGACAGTAGCCCATGCTGCAAGTTATGTGAACAGATTTTGCAGACTATCCAAGGAAATGCAGTGCTTGCAGAATCCCACCCCGGATCCAGAAATGATTATCTTCATAACTTATTGCAGATTCCGATGTGAGAAGTCTCTAGAAATTTTTTATTGTAATTAAAAAGAAACAATGGCTAACGCAAACCCAGAACAAATTAATATTAGTATGCTTAGATTATATACCATACGATGTAAGTATGCTTAGATTATATGCCATACGATGGCAATCAAAACGGACTAATTCAGTTCATTTCCAACTGTGATTATCTAAATTTAACTTATTCAAATTCAACAGATCCTATTTTCAAACAGAATGTTATTCCATCAAAATTAATTGGTAGGGCGAATCTCTTAGTAGGAAGTAGAATAGAGTTAAATAACTGGGCCTTGGTTAAAGAGGCGCTAATTGAATGTTTTGGAGATAAGAGAAGTTTGGAGTGTTTAGAACAAGACCTTCTTGTAGTCAGACCTTTCAAAAACGAACAACCAATAGATTTTGCAAAAAGACTACAAGTTCTTCGTAGTCATTTGATTCAAAGAGAAACTTCCTATAGCATTCAAGAAATGGATGAAGAAACAAAAAATATTTATATGCGGCAATATCAAGTTATGCCATTGAGAACTCTAATTAGAAATCTCCCGACAACCTTACAGCAAACAATTATATTTAAAAATTCGGACAGTATTGAAACTGCTATTAGTCATATGATAGAAGAAGAAAACTTTTTCTATGCATAAAATAATTTTAGACAACTCAGTAATCAAAACGATTCACCGAAAAATACTCCAGACCGTCCTACACAGCAAAAAACTTATTCGCAAAACCAATTTCCAATCGCTAATAATTTTCATAACTCCGTTTCCAATACACAGCAATATTCCCGAACGTTCCAGTCAAATCAATCAAACCCCCCTACACCGCAGTACGCACAGACAGTCCCTAACCATCAAATTCCACCTAGTTTTCAGAATTTTCAAAATAACTCAAACAAATTTCCCAGTAAACCCATACCGATCCCACCTAGACCCACTGTCACAAAATATCCGACGAATAGACAAGTATTCGAACCCCCCAGAAATGTATTCAAGCCCACCGGATACATTCCGAATTCCATTCCAGAACCAGTGTCAACAACTTCAAGGATACATATAAAACTTCCTATACTCCCAAATCAAATCAATTTAAACCCACGGGTCCTCAAAATTTCCAATCTGAGGAACTCTACCAAATTGACAGTAAAAAAACCTCACCCGAAAATGATGATTATTTTGACGAAACTAATCAAATTGCCCAAAATGAAAATATATACTTAGGTGATACCGAAGGTTATGATTATGAATATCTAACACACTACGATAATATCAAAGAAAAACATATTGACCCCTCTCAACCGAACCCAGATGAAAATTTTTGGTCAACCTCTCAAACCGATCCACCTATATGAACGAGATTTCCTCGGATGCCCACTCAATCGACCTACCGTTCATTGAAATTAAAAATCCTATCAAACTATTAATAGACACCGGTGGTATGAACTCCATCTTAAATCCAGCCATTGCAGAAAAATATTTTCCAGAATTTATATACCAAAATTCAACTAAAATCAAAACAGCTATCGGCGAAAAAGAATCTGTAATTGGTGCCGAAATACCGGCCTTTCTTGAATTTAAATCTTCCGATAAAACAAATTTCATATCATTTCAATTTCATAACGATATTCGAGATTTAATATTTTCTACTGATTTAAAAAACCTACTTATTAAAGAAAATCTGTGCATTCCAATTTCTTGTAAGTTGAATAGAAAACATTTCAGATTCTCAGTGGATTCACATGGAATCGCGGCTATTAAGATTCCTGGTAATTTCTATGAGGGCGATGTCTATGAAGACATCTCGGGTATGAACCCGAGAGGAAACTTGACACTCTTTATTTACCGAAAACCTTATTTACTGCGAAACAGGGTTTTGCAAAGACAAATAATAAACATACGAGTTACCGTAGTAATAAAAACACCTATTGAAGTAATTCCATTAACAGGGCGTCTCAAAGAAAAATTTGAATTTTTTCACGTTGAAAAGTTCTTGCCTGAAAATTAAAAAATCACCTTGAAACAAAATATAGAACATCTAATTAGGGCCGATCACTTGAATTCAGAAGAAAAACAAGCGATTATTGGGCTATGTAAAGAATACACTGATATTTTTCATAAAAGCAATGAGAAACTTTCCTTGACGAATCAAGTTAAACATGAAATTAGAACAACGGACAAAGTCCCGGTCCATTCGAAATCATATCGGTACCCCTTTATCCACAAAGAAGTGATGCAGAAACAAATTTCAAGAATGCTTGATCCAGTCAGAGCCCATGGAGTAGTCCAATTAATGACATTCTGAATAAACTTGGACGTTGTCAAACTTTTCCACACTAGATTTGGCATCTGACTTTCATCAGATTGAAATGGACCCCAACTCAGTGTCGAAAACTGCTTTCAGCGTTGAGCAAGGTCATTACGAGTACCGAGTACCTGCGCATGCCTTTTGGTTTGAGGAACGCCCCATCTACGATTAAACGTGTGATGGATGACGTCTTAAGCAATCTTCAAGGAAAAGTCTGCTTAGTTTACATGAACGACATAATTATTTTTAGTTCCAGCCTCGAAGAACATATCGCAAACCTCAAACTAGTATTTCAACGTCTCAGAGAAACCAAACTGAAGATTCAGCTTGATAAATATGAATTTTTATGTAAGGATGTTGAATTCCTGGGACATGTAATCACTCCAAATGGAATAAAACCGAATTCGAATGAAATAAAAGCCATTAAAAAATTTTCCTTGCCAAAACCTGCAAAAGAAATTACATCCTTTCTCGGACTTATAGGCTACTATTGGAGATTTATCAAAAACTTTGCCAAACTCACTAAACCGTTCACGAAGTGTTTGAAAAAAGACGAAAAAATCGAACACAATCCTGAATCTTTAGAAACCTTCGAACTTTGCAAAAATATCTTGACTAATGATCCAATACTTCAGTACCCAGATTTTTACAAACCATTCAATTTTACGACCAACGCATTAAACTTCGCAATTGGAGCAGTCTTGAGCCAAGGAAAAATCGGAAATGACCTACCAATAACAATAGCATATGCCTCAAGAACACTCAACCCATCCGAAATTATTTACAGCACAATTGAAAAGGAACTTTCAGCTATTGTTTGGGCTGCCAAATACTTTCGCCCATACCTATTTGGAAGGAAGTTCAAGTTCAACATAAAGTTCAACATAAGTTCAACATAAACCACTCAGTGGTTTTTAGTTTTAAAGATCCTGATACAAAATTTATTCGCTGGAGGCGCAAGTTGGAAGAGTATGATTATGACATTCATCATAAAAGTAGCAATCAAAACACAAATGCTGATGCTCTTCACGTGTTGAAATAAATGCTACTGAGAACGAATCCATTTTCTGCAATCCAGGCGACATCGATGAAGACATCGAAAATTTTATACGGGATGCTTTATCAGGGATAGACTCGAACGAAATTCCACCACCAATCGAAAACAATACTAATAATTAATCAACCCTCAAACGAGAGACCTGACAACGGAGTACAAGAGATCCCCGAAAACCCCGTCGAGCAGGAGGCCATCACTGATGAAATGGTCCATTCGAATGCAGAGAATCCTGTTCTTAAAATACCGTATACTGAAAATGTCACAAATTCATATAGTAATCAAATAATAATTAGAAAGATCGATTCTAAAGCTTTCTATATGATAAGAAGCCAACCGTTCATTTCAAAACCTCGATAGACATTAAACTTTACCAAAAATCTTGAGAAAGAAATTATTGACACCTTCAAAAATTATGTTGACCCGAAAAAATTATTTTGTATTTATGTCAGAGAATCAATCGAACATTTCATTCCAACGCTTGTACGAAAACTTCAAAATACATTCAAAAACCATTTCTATCATTTGGTTATTTCAAAGAAATTAGTCGAAGACCTAACAGACTTTAATGAGAAAAAAAGAAATTTGAACTATCACCATGAAAGTAAATCTTGTCACCGCGGTATGAACGAAACATTGCAAGCATTAAGAAATAAACATTATTGGCCAAATATAAAAACGAAAATCATTCGGTATATAAATGCTTGTGATATCTGCCAACAAGCCAAATATGATAGACACCCTCCGAAAATAAAATATTCTTTCACACTCACACCTACTGAACCCTTCGAAATGATACATATTGATGTCTTTCAGATTCTACAGACGAAATTTTCAATAATCTTCAATTCCTTCTCTTAATACTGACAAGCATACATTTTGAATAGAGTCAACACTGTGAACGTAATAGAAGAATTATACCTTTTCATCACTCATTTTGGCGTACCATGTTCGATTACCTGTGATAGTGGAACTGAATTCAAATCAGAACTCTTTATGGAATTTTGCAAACTTCATAATATTCAACTTCATGTTACTACCCCACGCAATTCGAACAGTAATAGCCCCGTTTAAAGATTCCACCTATCCCTTCTTGAAAATACCAGCGCCCTGAAACTACAACATCCCAACACACACATAAAACAACTAGTCCAACTGGCAGTCATAGGGTACAATTCGTCAATCCATTCCGTGAGAAAATACTCCCCTTTCACGATGTAATCTTGGGTAATACAAAATACCTAAGTAATACAAAATAAGTAGACCCTTTTGACTTAACGGATGAACACATAATCAATAACTTCATAAATGACAGGAAAAGTACGTTGGTTACCCTCTATGTGAACATCCAAAAACGCTGTCAAGAAATAAAGAACGAGTCATCAATAAACGAAATGAGACTCACGAAGACCCTGTAGATTTCAGAGAAAATCAAGATATATTTGTGCAAAATCGCGAAGCTGCAACTTCGTACTTCCTCGACAGTTCCGATGACAAGATCTGTCGGAGTTTGTGCTGATACTTGCCGCGGAGAGAGTTTTTCATTGCTGTTACCTCTTGTGAGTAGCATTGTTCCACCACGAAGTAGGTATACGATTCTTCGGCATCCAGAGGGTGTAAGATGCTTACATCTGAGTGGGAGTTGCCGAAGGATAGAACATCCCCTCACCTCTACTTTTCGTCATCACCCAGTCGACCAATCAGAAAGTACCGCGCGTATAGCGGGAAATTCAAATTGTTCTCATTTCAACGAGACAGACCACCTATCCAAGTGCACCAGTCACGTGGCCCCGGTGATCATCGGTGGTTGGAAATTTGAAGGAAATTGAAATAGAAAAATTATCGATCAGAGAATTGAACACAGCGCGTCAGTCGTCAGCGCGGTAGGCTTGGTCGGTAGCCTTGACACCAACGTGGGATATTGGAAGTAATTGCGAACTATTGATAGCGATGAGGCTGACCTCGATTTGGTCATTAAATCGCTCTTCGAATTAGTTCTTGTCTCGAGTCAAAATACATTAATACATTTGAAAGACCTGCAATTATTATTTAAAAAAAGGAATCGTAAAATATGGTCTTCAGTTATGTATATGTAGTTATCTGTAGTTATCTGTTGTAGAAATGTTCCACTCACGTTAGTGAGTGGTAAAGAGACATGTGCGATATAATCGATGCATAGAAGGATAAAATAAGTATCGGAAAGATTCAGTTGAAAGATAACAATCTTGGTTGAATTATGAAAATATTGGAAGGACGAAAGTGATGATTGAAAAATCGAATTTAAGAAAACTCATGGCGGCGGACATTCAGTGCAGCGTTGAAGAAAAAACATTACTGCCAACATAAAAGAGAAAACATGCCTGACATGGCATGAGAAAAAAACATGGCAGTTTACCGCGGCTCTATCGTTTCAACGTGCGATCCCAATGAAAAACGTATTTAAATTCAAAAGTGTTATGGGGTTAACGTTCGAAGAAAATATTTTGTTTTACATGCGTTTCGACCGTTTTTCGTTTTCGTGTTGTGGTCCTAACGTTTTAACACGTGATCTCTCAACGTGTACAGGGTGTTTCAAAATACGTCGTTTAAGAAAAACATGGCAGTTCAACGGGAGTGCGGCATTTCAACGTGTGATCCCAATGAGAAACTTGTAAACATGTTAGTTCAACGGGAGTGTAGCATTTCAACGTACTATCCCAATGAGAAACGTATTTATATTCAAAAGTGTTGTGGAGTTAACGTTCAAAAATATGTTGTTTTACAGGCGTTTCGACCGTTTTTCGTTTTCGTGTCGAGATCCTAACGATTTAACATGCGATCCCCCAGGTGAACATTTCAAAACAATAGTGATTTTTCAAGTCATTGTTCATTTCTAAACAGTGTGTAAAAGCCAAATAGAATAAATTCATTATTTCGGTTACTTAACAAAATCCCGAAACACGTCAAATTTAAATTATAGTTTTACTAAGTTCAACGGAGAAATGCTACCCCTACCTTCAACCCCCGTTGTAATGTTACAACATTAGTTGTCAGTATTTTAATTTTAGTTTGAAGTTCGTTAACTTCAATTCTTAAATATGGTTAAATTAACGGAAATGCATAAAATAACAGTTCTACAAATGATTGGTCACGGAGATAAAACCCGAACACGTCAGGAAATAGCTCGCCTATTTCATGAGAAATTTCGTAATTTACCGCCCATATCACAAGAAACAATAAGCAAAATAGAGAAGCAGTTTAGCGAGCTTGGTCATGAGGGGCACATAAAAAAAGCAATGCAATGCAATGCAATGAGTGATGAACTCAAATTAGATGTGATGCTTGAGTTTGAGGAAAACCCACATACATCGAGTAGACAGGCATCTACTACATTCAATGTTAGCCGTACATCGATGGTAAACATATTAAAAGAAAATAAAATGCATCCCTATAAAATGGTAACTACACCGGAGCTCATAGAAGACGATTTTGATAGAAGAACTTATTTTTGTGAGCAAATGATGGACATGTTGGATAACAATATCATCCAATTAGAAGACGATATGTTTTCTGATGAGTGTACTTTGTCTCTTAACGGTCATACTAATCGGCAAAATTGTCGCTACTGGTCAACGGAAAATCTTCACTGGATGAGAGAAGAACACACGCAATACCCCCTCAAAAGGTTTGATGTATGGGCAGGGATTGTAGGAAACCATATCATTGGTCCCTTTTTCATTGAGAGCAACTTGAATGGTGATAATAATTTGACAATACTACAAAATTATGTTATTCCAAGTGAAGCAAATTTATATCCTGATATCCAGGAAACCCTCAAGTTCCAGTGAATACGATATGGTTTCAGCAGGATGTAGAACGGCCGCATTACCAAGTTTGTGTCCGGCAATACCTCGACACAACATTTCCCAATCGGTGGAGGCGAGGATCGATTGAATGGCCAGCGCCATCAGCTGATCTTTCATCATTAGATTTTTTTTTGGGATATGTAAAGAGCAATGTGTACAAAACCAAACCTTCAAATTTGAATGACTCAAAAGAACGAATAACGCTTGCGATTAGGTCGGTCACGCTTGATATGTTAAATTATGTTAGAAGACAGTTTTATTTGAAATTAGGATGTTGCCAAGACGTTCGCGGTGAAAATTTTGAAAATCTATTCCGTTAACATCCATAGTTCTTTTTCTTATTCTACATTTCATTGCGTTCTGCATTACATGTTAGTTTTTGGGTGTATTTTATCGAATTTCGGTAACCACATGATTTCAATTTATTTTATCTTAATTGTTACAATGATCTTGAAAGCCATAATATTTTTGAATAGAAAATGAATAAACATTTCAAACGATATATCGCAAACCGTTACTTCCTATTTGAAAAATTGGGGGTTTTACCTGACATTCGAAGGGGGTTGAAGGTAGGGGTGGCATTGGGGGGTTGAAGAATGTCAAATTATAATTCACATTTTACGTGTTTTGGCATTGGGGGGTTGAAGAATGTCAAATTATAATTCACATTTTACGTGTTTTGGTATTTTTTCTAAATATATACAGTAACCGAAATACATAGTGACTAATTCATTTTTTGTTTGCTTTTTCGTCTGTTTGTTTTTTGTTCATTCATCTGTTTGCTCTAGTTAGCCCGTCTGTTCGTTCGTCCTTTCATTCGTTCGTGAGAAACGTATACACTCGAATCAAAATACGTTTAAAATTGTACGGTAACGGGAACAGAGAACCGTTTGTTTGTTCGTCCGCAGCGGCCGTTCGTTCGTCTGATCGTTCGTCACATCGTGTCAGATACTGTAACATTGTTTGTCACATTTTCACAAGTAGTGAAGTGAAGTGAAGTACGGAAAATACGAAAATTATACAGTCACTAAAGGTCGATAAATTTTGCAGTGTCCATACAAGATAGTGAGTAAAACAAGGTATAATATATATAAACACGAATAGTATAGAATGTAATTGAGAACAATGGAATAATAAAAAATTTGAAAGCCTCTGTTGTACACGAAAAGTTTTCGAAAATATGCAATAACGAAAATTATATACGAGGGTGTATAGTTATGCATAAACATCGTGTTGAAAGATACAAGGTTAGTAAAAACAATTCACAAACATAGGATATTTTATAAATGAAAAGAAAATGTGTTTTGTCTGCCAATTCAAAATTATTACCAGTGAACACCAACGTGGAGGCCAAAACATTCCGTATACCACAAGGAAAACTAACAAAATTCAAACAAACAACTCATCATAGAATGGTGGTATTTTATTACAATTAGTATGGCTCTTTTTCAATAGGTTCAGTCTATTGCATAGACTACACGAACGCTAATCTCTAAATTAATAGAGACGGTTAATTTATTCATCTAGTGTCATCTTTTTTCTACTCAAATATTATGGCTCTTTTTATTGAATAGACTGCACAAACGGTAATGTCTTTATTAATAGAAATGATTCATTAATTCGTGTAATGAGTTTGTCAATTTTTGAATTTTGTTAATTAAAGGGATAGGTAAGGGGCATAGAAAGTATAGAAGGTATATAAAATCTAAGGTTATGACGGGTTGCTTCTTAGAGTGAAAAGTTTACAATTATAGGGGTCTACCTCAACCACATAAATATTCGTAGAGTAGATAATTTTCATTAGATTATGTGAAAAAGTATAATAATTCAATGTTTGCTCCAATGTTGTAACAGCAAAAAGATCGCTTCCCAAATTATTGCATGCACTTCAATACTTTGTCAAATGACTTCTTTTTATTCAGAATAGGTGAACAGTTTTCATTTTAACCAAGAAAACGGCTGATTTTGTGATCGCTTGTGTCTTTCAGTTTTTTTGCTTTCTTGAAACCGTATGGTATGGAGGTGTTGTCAGAGGGAAATTGACGTTTTAGGCATACAGGTTTGTACTTTTTGGTGAGATCAACGGTAATGACCTTGGTTTCTTCGAACCTCTTATCTGTTTGCTTGAAATTTCGATGGGGGGGTTCAGGGTTCAGAATAGTTTCTTTTATTGAGTCGAAATTTATCATCTGTGAGGCATCGTAGTTTAGACATATGCCCTTCACATTGCAAACAACTTTAAAATATTGTTCTATAGTGCTCCAGAGAGTGAAACTCTAATTTTTGGGTCCTACGGATACAAATTGGGTTATATGTGAGCTAGGGCCGTAACCTGCTGATTCATCGATTATATCACCAATGAATTGTCCTGTAGGGATATCATATTTCTTTGATTCAGACACGTAGATCACAGAATCTGTATCCGTAATACGTAATATATGTCATCAAGCCTCTATAAAGAGTTGTATAGTTTCAGACGCGCCAATGCTGTGACGTATACACCAATAACCACATTGACAGTGGAAAGACAATCAAAACTTTCACTTCTGAAATCCAAGTTGACAATCAGGGTGTCCTCATTGATTGATAACACGGAATTGATGATACGAGAAGGATCAGTCATCATTTGGAAGAATTCAACTGGCTGATTAACAATTGGTGTTTGAGGATAATTCTCACGGTGACCAAACTTACCTCGAAATGAATTTATTATGAGCTCAGCGAACGATCTCAAGCCAGGGTTATCAGTAATCTTGGAAAATCCCAAAAGAACATCCTCGCACTGCAAAAACTTCTTGATGTATTGTTGTTTCTCCTCATCGGTTTTGCATTGTTGTGGTCAATTTGATGATTCTCGTTTGACCTTGTCGTACTGTATCATAGGACCAAATCTCCATGGTTTCGAGAATATGATATCCCAACTCTACGGCTTTTACAATCTCCTCAATCACTCAGGTCCCAGTTAATGCCGGTTCGTCATCAACCACCTTCAAACAAACGTCATCAGAATGTTGACACTTATGAGAGCTGAAGTTTTTTTCACATGTTCGATAAAAAAGACACATTAGTTTATTGTTCATTTTCTGTGGCAGAACAGGGAGAAAGAGACTTTAAGTATCGAACACTTTATGAGTCCTGACATGAAAAAAATATCAGGATATCAACATCCGAAATACAATAATCTATGATTTCTCGAGAAAAATCAAAAACATAATTTTCAGCTACTCTTTTGCTATTTCATGAGGATAGAATGGGCCTCTGAAACAAAATTATCCGGAGAATAAAATTCAAGAGAGGGAATGGGGCCCTATTTCAATTCTGAAATTCCAAAAGATTTGGGAAGTTTTCCCAAAGCCATTGTGAAATAATTGAGAGAATTAGAAAACTTTACATTTCCGACGTTCATTGATATGAGCTTACTCCCACGCATGATTAGATCAGGGATTAGGTCAGTTCATGTTAGAATATAATTCAGAATGAATATTATTGGAGTTTTTTCCCAACACCGATCCGTTATTTCCACACCTCGACACGTGTTTCGATAACCAAGTGAATATCTTCACGAGGAAGATCAAACTGTTTGATCTCCCTCTTGAAGATGAACACATGGTCATTGAAACACTTGTCGAGGTGTTGATCAAAGATTTGGTGTTGGGAGAAAACTCCAGTAATATTCATTACTACACCAAAAGTTCCAAACAGTGTATCATAATTCAAAATGAACTGATGGTCAAAGCCTCCTCCATTGTGAGCGATGACTCTGATTGTTTTGAATTTTTTTCTTATGGTCAACACATGGTGAACAAATAAAAAGATGAGGTCGTTGCACTCGAGAATTTGCAGACGTACACCAATGGTTTTTGCAAATTAGTTGGTCGGTTTCGAGGCAAGTGTCACAGAGCATTGGCGAAAAACACACAAATTCGGCTCGTGAAATATCGATCCATTGTCTTGCATGCTCTCCTAACGAGTCTCCAGATAATGAAAGATGAACAAGAGATTATCAGTCTGAGGCATTTTTGTGTCCGGTTGAATGTAACAAAGGTGGCAGGCGGGATATTGTTTTTTGCAAATTTTGCAGAAGATCTCTTCGCAAACTTCACTTCTGAGCTCAAATATTCTATTTAGTACATTTTCCTTTGATAGCCACCTGGCTTCAGTGTAAAATAATAAATCTGTATGTTCGGAACCCATATCTTCACATAAAACTTTAAGTAACCTTAACTGAAGAGGCTGTTTCAATATCAACTTAAAGAACTTCATTTGAGCTTGGACTCAAGTCTTTCGAGGCCAGTGCCTCTCTGTGTAAAATGCAGTGGTTCCATTTGACGTTTGGGGCAACAGCTTTGACCAAACCTTGAAGTCCCTTGCATTGTCTTGCCAAAGCTCTGGCACCATCAGTGCATAGATCTACGCATTTCTCCTATTGAATATAATTTTTCTTAAAATAATTGTCGATCCGAAAAATACACTCTCCAGTAGTGTTGGTGGTGAATTCCTCACAAAAAAGCATTTCTTCTCGAATTTCTGTGTCGTCAATGAATCCGACATGAGCTAATTAGTGAGCATCTCTGTGTTTATCAGTTTCTTCATAAACTTGACGGGCGAAAATGGTGTTCTTTAATTTTTCCAACAACTGCTCACTCATATCTTCAGAAATGTCTGATACTCACCTTGACACAGTGTGGTTAGAAAGAGGGATGGATTTTAATAGCTGTGCAGAGCTATCTCCGAAGATAAGAGTTTCTCTTATTGGGTGTGGCTTTTTACATTTAGCAATTTTTTGAGAAACCTAAAGAGACGCCATAAGAGCTTTGGAAGGCACAGTCACCATTTTTGTTAATGTTTTTTGAGTAGATTTAAAGCTATCTAGCTTGCGTGCAAAAAACTCTTTAGATTTATTGACTAGCTCTGCATGTTTAGTTTCTAAATGCCTCCTCAACTTGGTAGGTTTCATACTATCGGCTGCTAAGATAGCCAAACACACATTTAGGCCTATCTTCATTGTTAATGGTAGTTTTAGTAAATCGTAGTGACAAATAACTGTCGTCATACTTTCTTCTTTCTGCATCCCACACTGACTTCGAAGTACTTGCAGTTGACTCATGAGTTGTCCCACTGTCGCCAAGACGGTACCTGGAGCTGTC
>NW_019294202.1:12872-27016 GCF_000500325.1 Leptinotarsa decemlineata
CAAACTGATATTTATATATATATTTGTGAGAAGAATGTCGGTAAGTAAGTTGGTAGAATAAACGCCATTCAATCACAATTCCTCATTATTTTAGATTTCATTAGAGATTTCAGGATTTACGTTGCGTTTTCAGGATTTCAGATTGATTTCACAAGATTTCTACTTGATGTGCACACCCGAATTATCGAAGTGAGATATTCCTTGCATTAGTGTATTGTAGTGTAGGTTTCGTCAAAAAAAATGAGAATAGGGCCCCCTGTATTTTCAGTCAGGTCAAAATTATTCGAGAAATATTCACCTCACCAAGAAAATAATCGAAAAAACATTTGTAAAAACTCTTGTTTGGATTCTTTATGTCGAATAAAAATAAGATACCCAAGTGTTTGTACTAACTTCAGTCATATTTAAAAAAAAAATAACCACACACTTTTTTCTGTCTTTCAACAATTTTTACAAAACAAGTTAATCAATGGTCATACCCAATCTAAAAAAGTAGACCGGTTTTTATTGCATGTCAAAAACTTAGTGGGTTGCATGAACAGAGTTGGCTGTGTTATCAAGTTTGAATCTCGAAAACTAAGATATATATTTTTATTGACAGGATTTTTTTATATGTAGGTATTACATAAATTATTGAATTAGGATTATTGAGGAATAAATTTGTTACTCTTGAAAGCAATGAAAGTCAATTTTTTGGCTTGAATGGGCCAGTGCGTTAAATTATGCTAGCATATATTTGGTAGTTATTTAAAAGCACTCACCTGATTTTGTAAAGAGAGTTTCTTGAAGATTCCCAATGGTGAATTATTATTCTCGCGAATATAACGTTCCCTAATCACTCACAATGCATCAGAACAAAACATCACTGGTTTTTATTTGGGTTTTGGGTAAAAAGAGTTCAAAATCGCGTGAAAGCGATCACTGCAATTGAGTTTGATTGCCTTACTATCTCTTTCGCTGCTAGGGGGTGCTGAACTTTATATTCAATCGTTCAACCGTTCAACGATTTCGTAAGTAACTTGATTCGTCAAGACAGTGTTCGTTTGAAGTTTTTCAAATGTGGTAATCTTTGCTGCAATGAAGAAAAATGTTTCCTCTTGTTCTGATGTTCTTTCAGTCGTGGTTCCTCCTCAAAAAAATTTTATTCATTTATTTTTTCACCACTTTTCAATGTCTTGACCATGTGATACAAATACCTAGCAATGAAAAAAATTCTTGAACAGGCAACTGATAAAGGCGTTGTCACTTCTTAGCGTATTACTATTGTTAGGTACTCAAAAAATGATATTTTTGTATGGCAAGTGCAAGGTGATTTTGATTATCAATGAGGGCACTCTCTCCGAATAGATAAGAGGATTTCAGTCCTGGATCACGATCCAGTGATCAAACATTGGCTGATCATATTGATAGGGCCGCCCCTACCATACGGCGAACAGAGAGTCCAAGAGAGCGCCTCATTGGTCAAGGAAATAAACTCGCTATTGAATGCACTATTTAAATCATCATATCATAATACACTATTTACTTCTGACATCAAGACTAGATCACAAAATTAGTCATCTACAAGAGTAAAAATATTTTTCAAGGACAAAAGACAAGCACTACAGGAAAATCCTTAAGGCGATCTAAGATCAATGCCTTACGAAAGTAGTGATTCATATTGGATTTGAATCGCTGGAGATTAAGTCCATTTGGAAAACGTTCTCAGGAAGTTCATTTCACGTAAACGCAGTTCTCCAAATGAAAGGATTTTTGAACAGGGAAGTTCGAGATGTACTGATTCCGAACACTATTTCAAACTTTTGAGAAGCAGCCTTTGCAATTCCAGCGACATGATTGTGCCAAGACATATTGGTGTCCATTTTAACCCCTATTCAGTTCGGAGACATTTATCTTTTCAGTTAATCAGTTATTTATTATAAGGAAACTGAAGCCTAATCCTGAAAAGTTTGTTTTCAATAATTCTCACACAAATAACATACCAAGTACAACTACTTGACCGAATAAATGCAGAATGTTGTAATTCTTATTTTTCTGTGTCTTCTCATTGCACAGTAATATTCTCGAAATGATCGCTCATTCCACGATGTCTTAAAATTTGCAGTAATACTACCAAATATTTTAATAAATGCACAGTAGGTACACAGAATTAGCCATGGCCAAACATAAGTACGGCCTCCTATATTTGTGCACAAAATTCATACCGTTTAAAACCCTTGATAGAATGCATTCTTTCACTTGCTTGCATTTTTTTTAATATCTACTTTCTCCAACACAGGCCTTTGGGAGATGGGCAAGATTCGCAAACCGACCTGGCATGTCTCATTCTGTATGTTATCGTATCGAGTTTGACTTCCCGAACATATGGATCATTATATTAAAATTTTTAGTTGGACCAAGTAGACCCATGCCTTTCCTACTCTTAAAACTCATGACTATAGGTATAGGTACCCAAAACCAAAAATCTTCATTTACTGTTTGGGTTATAAAACTAACGAAAATCTATATATTCAATATTTACCATACATAAATCATTCTCCCACATGTGGAAGTCAGAAGAGGGAAAGGAAGAAGGATAGGTATACCACATTGTTCTAAATTTCAAGAAAACTTAACTATTGATAATTAGTTAAATGGCGGAGGTGCACTCATACTAGTTCCGTTATTAAATAATAGGTGGCACATATAAAAACGATAGTTTTCATTAATGTTGCTTGAAAAAATCATCTATCCACTTAGAATAATGATTGAATATCCTCAATAATCACAAAATACAATGAATCAAATTTTATTCGAATCCAAATAAAATGTCCAATAACAGTTTTATTTAATAAAAAAATATACCTATACCTTCTAGTATTGCTTTATAAATTTGCAGTGTAAGAGAATGTTATTCTTGATATACTGTAAAGACAGTTTTCAGAGTTGTGGCATTATTCTTGGCAGGGTGTGATGTGATGCACAGTGTCTAAATAGGAATCATAAGCGAAAGTATAATAATAAATACTGAATAACATAATGTAATGAATGCTTCCATTAATTATAAGTCACACAAATATCAATTTTCCAAGTTATGTTCATTACGATTTGGTTTGCAAAAATGCAGCTTGGGTTACAGAAGAAAAGTAAATAGGTACAATCTCTACAATACATACTTGTTTATATGAATACAGAATAGCATCTCTGTTCTGATCAAGTTATAGCTTGGTCTGTCGTGTTAATCTGAAGTTTAATGGTTAGAATAAATAAACATAGATTCAGATTCAATAAATACATGAACAAAATATAAAGAAAGTATTTCATTTCACTTTGAAATCAGAAAAATGGGAAGAAAATATACTGAAAATAGTTAATAAATCATCTCGCAGTTTCTCATAACAAAATTAATGAAATACATGGTGTATACTTCAATGTACAAGAGATATAGATCCACTGTTCATCAATCCAGGGAACCCAGCAGTTTCATCGATTGAAAACTTTTCCAAATTTTCCCTGTTCAACTCGTTCTATTTTCCAGAAATCGTATGTCTTAGTTTGATAGAAAAATTTGATAACGATTATATAATAGAATGAAAATATTTGAATTGGGCTATTGGACTATTGTTAAATCGTTAAAGTTCTTGAAATTCACCTCCAGTAGATCAGAAACACCTCATTTTGTCATATACTAGGTTTTTTTGTAAAAGTTTTCTCGACCACCTCTATATAAAAATGTTACCAATGATTTGCTTGTTTGGTAATGCTTCACTTACACAAACTTATAGAGAGTCCTAAGAAAATAAGTATTTCGAATTGAAATTCTAAACATTCAGCATTTCCAACATTCCTACAGAGTAGGATCTAGTACATTCTTGCTGGACAATTACTTTCCTGGCAGATACTATGATGGACATTTGATTATATCCGACTAGCATTTGTGCAAGTTTCCTCACGAAGGAAAATCTCGAAGATCCTTCTCCTTTGTACAGCAGCACGATCTCACTGAAATGAACTGAGTGAACACCAACAGGCATTTTTTTGGAATATTACAATTGTCTAACCAAGACAGTAGTGATGTAGAGCACTCAAGTGATTTCATTGAAGCTCCACCACATATTCAAACATTTTTAAGAAGCTTTCCTTGCACTAAAACTCTAACAGAAATGAAATAGGTCTTAAAGAGTGTTGAAGAGTAATAACTGAATTTCAAAACATACACCTTTTACAGCGTTCCTCTATGGTAAAAAGTACTAAGTACCAGACAGCACTGCTATCATACACCTGTTACAACGTTCCTCTATGGTAAAAAGTACTAAGTACCAGACAGCACTGCTATCTTGGATAAATCTGACTGACAAAGAGTAATAATTCGAAATTGGTCTGCCAGACTAAGGAGCAATGCCATTTGTGGTATTGTCGGGAAAATATTCATTTTCTGACAGGCATTTGCCAGATGCCACCAGAAGAGCTGAATGTTTCCAATTTGAATTTGAAATATTTATTTTCTCAGTATGTATGAATCTTTTCTCAATTCAAATCTCAATTCTCTTTATCAGACTTATTTGATTTCTCTCATAGAGAGCATTTCACATATTTGTAACAGAAATATTAAAAGTCAAATACATCTCAAAGAATTATGGTAGATATTTTCTACCTATCAAGTAACATAAAATTTATCTGGAAATGTATTGCAGCTGGTTAAACATGAAAATTCAGCATTTTTTTATGAAGGATCTTTGAAACTTAGTGCTCAAAATTATGTGCAATTTAAGAATGTAAGAATGTCAAATTCTTTTTATAAAATCAACAAGAAATTTTATTCAAGGTGTCTATTTTTATGACTAAACACATTATTCGAATAATGGTAAGATGCAGGGAGTTAACATTGACCACTTGAAGAGCCATACAAAAATGATTAAATGGAAATGTATCAATAGAGGTGAACACTTTCGGAGTCTGACATTTAAAAAAAAAGGGGAATCAACACTAAAACTACAACTGAAATATATAAAATTATCTGTCATCCACTTCTCGAATATGCACATGTAATTTATTCAAGTTGTAATCCTGCAATGAATAATCTCCAAACAGCTGAAACATCCACACTTAAGAGATTTACCAAAATGCTCCTCCCTCAGAACATACTACTCATTCCCTCAAACGCACTGCTGTATGGAACTACAAAAGTAAAACCTATAAAGGAGAGACTATCATACCTAGGAAACCTCTTTTCCAAAAATGAAACTGACTTGGGAGATCCTGCAGGCATTATGTAGGGAAAGAGATGAGGGACAACCAACCAAATTGCCCAGAAAAAACTATTTGGGAAAATATCAAATCACTCTTTTAATTTATAATACTTTTTTTTCCAGAAATATAATGTACCTCAAGTCTATTATGTAAGCATGTGTAAAAATCACTGTAAATATTTAAAAATTGTACACTGGTTGAAGGACTTTGGTCGACGGCTCTATGGTATTCATCAAATATTGACATTTATTATTATTATTTTGGTAACATTTTTGATGAGAAATCTTCAATAAATCTGAAATGATTGTTTAAAAACCCTCAAACCCTCATTATAAATGATCAGCTGTTTTCAAATCTGATGGAAACTTTTTAGTTTATTGATTATTTATAGTAACAAATGAAAATGGGAGAAGATAAATAAGTAACCTATGATCCAGTTAATTCTTCAAGATCTTTCCTCGGAGTATCTTGATCTCATCAACAGGCCTATCATTTCGGTCAGTCTCTACCAGCCCTATCCTTTTTACAATATTCATACCAGAGTGTATTCTTCCGAAAATAGCATGTTTTCCGTCTAACCACTGAGTAGGAGCAAGGGTTATGAAGAATTGAGATCCGTTTGTATCAGGGCCAGAGTTGGCCATTGATAATATACCAGCTCCACTGTGTTTCAAATCTGTGTGTATTTCATCTCTGAAAGTCTGTCCATATATGGAAAGTCCTCCTTTACCCGTTCCTGTTGGATCGCCTCCTTGTATCATAAAATCTCTTATAACCCTGTGAAATATCGTATTATTATAATAGCCTCTTCGAGCAAGCTCTGCAAAGTTCCGACATGTTTGGGGAGAGTGCTTCCAATATAACTCCACTGTAAACTCTCCCATCGTAGTTTCAAACTGTACGAATGGTGGCTGCCACATTTTGTCAGGAATCCCTGACTGATTGATTCCTTGTACTGATATCATTTTGTCTCAGATTTTGGGTTTAATTTCTACAAAAATCTGATAGGAATACAAAAAAAATATTCATACACAAAACAATAAACACCGATATAACCTCAAAATACAATATTCCTTTTCTTCTTAAATCACAAACTACTTACTCTCTAGACGTTTCACGCAGATGATCAAGGTTAAAGTCGCTTTTGTAGTTCATTGTTCCGTCCTATAGGGGTCTCTGCAGATATTATAGGTTATGTCGATTGTTGATTGTTTACATTTTTCCTTTGGAAGGAATTTGATACGTATTATTTTTATTGGTGTTCTCCGATAAGTTAGTTTGTATCTCATATAAACATATTTATCCAGTGTTATTACATTCTTACATTTAATATTTTTTCATCATTCTTAGTGAACTTCGTTTTCAACTATGTCGTGTAGGAAATGCTGCATTTCAAAGTGTTCAGCATCTGCACCGCTACACAAATTTCCAAATCCTGGAAAATATCTACAAAAATTCAGAATATGGGTGCACTCTATCAATGACAGGGATATCAATGAAATGGACCCAGTAATGGTGTATCACTCTAAAAAAATTTGTCATGAACATTTCAATGCTAAATACCATTCATCGATGTCGAGTAGACTTCAAACAATGGCTGTGCCTACATTATTTTTGAGAGGTAAGAAAAACATTTCCATTCAATTCTTGAACGTCCAAACAATAAAACAATTCAGGTAAAATTATTCTTCTCATCATTAACAGTCAGTTCTGACATCTCAATCCTCATATTAGTGTGACTTCTGAGATGCGTAAAAATCTCAATTTGAATATTTGCCACAATTATTTTGAACCTTCATCTAAGCAGTTTTTAATAAGTTTGCCTACTATTTTATTTTCAGATGAAATTGATCTATTCAATCCAGATCAGCCGTCAACTTCTTCAACCGTGCCATTGACATTGGTTTTGGAACCGGATTCCTCTAATGGTATGTACTGGTTTGGTTATTTCTTCATTACCATATCTTGCGTTTTCACGAATAAGTTTTCATATCAATTAATTTATTGGTGGAGTAATTGACATTATTCTTTTTCAGAAAATGCTATTGGTTGTCTGATGTCACCATTTCAGCTCCTGAAGCATTCAGGAGTTTGTAAGCAGGCAATCACACCGAGAAAAAAAAAGTTATATGCATCAGTGAAAGTATTTCAAAAAACAATGAATAATATGAGGAACAGTAAAAAAAACCTTAGCAAAAGATTACATGAAGCTGAAACATTCAAGGATAAATATGAATTGGAGCATAACATGGAAAAGCTGAATTCCTTGGCAGCAATACTGATTCGATTGCAATTTCGAGAATCAAGTAAGTGCAAGATTATCTGTCTGATACAACCGAGCAAGCAAAGTTTCAACTTCGGAACGTCCCCTGTAGATATCGCGAATAGGAACTGCCCTCGTATAACTGTCATGCGGCCGGCGGCTTCCAGACATCGTCTATCGGCGATATGACTCATGGAAATCGCAAAAAATGCAATCCTGAGCCGTACCGACAAACGAATTCCTTGGAGTGAACCAACTTATAGTATTCGGTAAACTTTGTCTTCGACCAATACCATTGCCGTGGGGAGTCTATATAGTAGGTGGTTTGTGTCTTAAATCCGTTATCCGTTATACATTGACATCTCAGAGTAACAATTCAATGAGGAAGGCGGAATTTTTCCATACTCAAAGAGTGGGGGGTTGAAATTTTTTCTGTCGAGAATGATCAATCTGGTCGAGATTCATGTCTGGGAGACCCGACCTGTAAGAATGTCTACCGCCTTAAAGGTTTATTCTCAATATAATGGGGAATGTGGATTTTTTCCATACTCAAAGGGTGAGTGAGGGTTAGATTTTTTTTGTCCAAAATGATCAACCTGGTCGAGATTCATGTCTGGGAGACCCGACCTGCAAGAATTTCTGCCGACCTGCAAGGTTTTTTCAATTTAATGAGGAATGTGGAATTTTTCCATATTCAATGGGTGGGGGGTTGGAATTTTTTTTGTCGAAAATTATCAACCTGGTCGAAATTCATGTTTGGGAGACCCGATCTGCAAGAATTTCCGCCGACCTACAAAATCTATTTCCAATTTGTTGAGAATTGTGAATTTTTTTGGTGGAGGTTCGAAATTTTTTCTGTCGAAAATGATTGACCTGGTCGAGATTTATGTCTGGCAGACCCGACCTGCAAGAATTTCTGCCGACCTGCGAAGTTTATTTTCAATTTATTGAGGAATGTGGATTTTTTTCATACTCAAAGAATGGGGGTAACAATTTTTCTTATCGAAAATGATCAACCTGGTCGAGATTCATGTCTGGGAGACCCGACATGCAAGAATTTTTGCTGACCTGCAAAATGTATTTCCACTTTTTAAAGAATTGTGAAGCTTTTGGGTGGGGTTTGGATAATTTTTCTGTCGAAAATGATTTACCTGGTCGAGATTTATGTCTGGCAGACCCGACCTGTAAAAATTTGTGCCCTATACAAGATTACGGGAGCAATGTCTACTGAGAACAAGTTGCTGACCTTCAGACCTACAAAATAGTTATACCCACCTATAGATAATGTAACATGTAGTTTTCTTATATTACAGATGTGGAAAAGAAATATTGGTTGTTAAGAATCCCAATGCATCCTAGAAGGGATCTACTATTGTAGTTCGCAGCGGAATATAAACTATTCGATTGAACCACTATAATACGTTAATGTATCCCCAATCGCAAGGTGCGTATGTTCGTTAGACCGCACTGGACACGGCAACCGATTCATCGGTATGATAATGTTAAAGAGGTTTTTGTATGTTGACTTTAAGGAAGAGACTGCGACGCCGAAGCTCCGTTGTCTGCGAGAAATCGTTTGCTACTTTTATGAAAAAATAAGTGATATGTTTTCTTTTCGCCATAAGAGCTTTGAAAATCAAATACATGCTTCAAATTAAAAAATAAAGCCAAACCATTCGCTGAAATACAAACATAACGTGTTCATCTGAAAAGTAAAGAAAAATGTTACCCAAAAAAAAACTATCCCTGAGTTCATTTAGAGTAATGCTGGCACGAAGTTCGATAACTCCAAAAACAGAAATGACTTGGAGATAAGTCAGGTGATCTGGAAGGCCACTTAATCCTACCACATATAGTTATAAATCGACCAGGAAACGTATTTGGGAGAAATTGTGTCACTGGTCGTGCATTTTGTGTCTTGAACAACATCCTGTTAAAAACAAATGTCCTCAAAATTGATAGAAAGTAGATGAACTGTTGGAATAATTTGATTTTGTAGTAGTTGTAGGTATTTGACAGCATTCATAAGTTACCATCGTTAATGAAGGGATCTAGGTATAAGATAGTCCCCTAAAATTCCTGCCAAAACAGTATTTGTAGGTATTAAGTACGCATATGAATACTAGATACTGATTTTCCCAAGACCAATATCGAAAGTGGATGGTTTGTGTTTCCTACCTAAAGAAAATGATTATCTATCTGTAATAATACGTTTTTCAAAAACCAATCATTTTCATTTAGTTTTCCCATCATGGTTTCACAAAATTCCATTCGGATGGCTCTTTTCTGGATGGAATCCAGAAACTTCAGGGAATGTTTGCATGCAGAGCTCCATACACGAGAACAATACTCCAATTATGGTCTTATCTGAGCTTTATAAAGCATCAACAGTTGCTGAGGTGTGTACAGTTTTCTGGTTCGGACCAGTGTTCCAACTTTTTAAGAAGCAGCCTTTATCATTCCGGCGACATGATTGTGCTAAGACATATTGGTATCCATTTTAACCCCCAACAAACTTAACGAAGCAGAAAGCGAAATTGTCTGACCTGACATCATTATATCTGGTTCGGAGAGTTATGTTATTCAGTTTCAATTTGTCTTCTATTATTAAATAAGTAGTTATCCACAACAATGCATCTCCCACAATACCAAAATCTCTCAGTTTGTTGACCAACCTTCTACGATCTACAGTTTCAAAAGCTCTTTCTGAGTCCAGAGAAAGACTGCTCCTATGACTTCCTTCCTACCTCTGGCTTCAATCCAATCATCTAGAATACACTGAATAGCTATATTTTCCACGAAACCCTGAGTGTATACTACTTATTAATTGTAATTGGTTACTTTTTAGGTGAGGAATCAGTTTTTCATACACTATGTTTTCTGAAAGCTCCTCAATTTAACTGAGTACATTGATAGGTCGAAGATCTACTGCCTTCTGAGAGTTCTATACCTTGGGGATGAGTATTATTGTACCTTTAGTTGTTTTGGAAAAATATTAATTTCAAGAGAGGCTACGATCAGGTAGACCATAACCAAGAAATATAAATGAGATGTTTTAGTGACTATAATATTGAGGAATTTTCTAGTGTACTGTTTATATCAGAGGGAATATCAAGAACTTGAAACAATATATAAGGCTAAATTGAAACATGCTAAAAAAAATTGCAATGATGATAGAATCTCTTCTGCTGACAATAAGGTGAAAGAATCCTGGAAAATCATCAAGGAAGCTCAGAATGGTTATACTGGCAATGCCATACCTTGTCTACAATGTGCTGAAGGTAGTGACATTCTTTCTGATAATTTTGCTATATGCAATCTTTTCAGTGACTATTTCTCAACAGTCAGTAGTAGCATATCTAAACCTGTCACTGAAAATATCAGATATGTGCCATCTGCTCATCAAAGTATTTATTTATATCCAGAAACTAAAATGGAAATTGAACAAGTTATCAAAAAAGTTTGTAAGAAGTAGTCCCGGTCATGTTATTAAAAAGGTTGCCAATGTGATTTCTGAGCCTTTGGTTCATATAGTTAAATCCACTTTCATTGAGGGAAGGTTCCCTGATATATTGAAAATGTCAAAGATTTTGCCAATATACAAAAATAAGGGCTGTCGATCTGACTGTGCATCTTACATGCCTATATCGCTACTTAGTTTTCTAAGATTATTGAATACTGTTTCTATCAAAGATTGTATGATTACTTTGAATCATTCTGATTTTTTTCTTCTAGTCAGAATGCTTATAGAAAAAATAAATCTACAGTTGGTGCAATTGATCAACTCTTTGAACATGCGCTGGAAATCTTGGAAAACAAACAGCAGACTTCAGGATTATTTTTTGATTTAAGCAAAGCATTTGACCTCGTTGACCATGACCTACTGTCTCACAAATTGCAATTTTATGGTAGGGGAAAGTTGGGCAAAGCGGAATAGCTAACGTTTGACCTTGTCCTGTGGTCTTAGTGGTGCACCTAGAAAAATGATTTTATGGGCAATCGGTTGCTATATTATAAACATTAACAATGTGTAAGCTGAAAACCGCTAATCCAATGCCATCTGAGAAGAAAAAACTAAAAACCTAAGGAAGTGCAAATTTCACTTTGCCCGCCATGTTGCGGGTAAAGTGGAATTTTCAAGAGGGCAAAGTGAAAAACGACAAATTGTATTCAAACATTTTAATAATAAAAAAAATTAAAGCAATTCGAGTAACATTTTATAATAACTAAGTTTAATAATGAAAAATAAAAGTAAATTAAATTTAGGTAACGTTTGATAAAAACATAGTTAACAGTCTAATTCAGGTGATATTTGATTAAATTAAAATATTATGGGGTTGCATATGTAGCCAGTTCCGGAACATCAAAAAAACCACGTCTCAGTATTTTTGGTTTATTAATTTGCATATGAATGTTGTTACGTTATCCGTAAAAGGTACCTATTTATTGTCGCTTGCCCACGTACTAATAGCTCATATTAAGATCATAAACAACCACCCGATAGCTGCTGCCACTAACGGAAAAATTAGAAACTTTGTTGGTCCTTGATCAAGGTATTTTAATCATTTTCAGTTGGAAAAATAAGTAATAAGAAAAAAATATTACGTAACAATGTCTTCTTGCTCATAAGTCATTATGTCGTCCTTTTTTGGCCAACGAAAATATTTTTGGCATTTTTCCATGCATTTTACCGTTACTTGTTTGTTCACATGGTTTATAACGATCCCAGGAAAAAGATTTCCGCCATAGTTTACTGCAACCCAGCTCCCTTCTTCCAAATCTGCAAACGTATTTTCACCTGTGTGGCCATTTGGAGAGGTTTGGTCATCCAACTCGAAGCTACTATCATCGTTCAGGGGTGGATCTATTTCACTACTTTCACTATCAGTGTTATTCTCAGAAAACAATAATTGTTTCTTCACTGTTGTTTTTTTTGTTTCGGTGGTTGCTTTGGTTTCTTGGCTATTTTGAACTCCTGCATAAAAGGGGTTGAGGTCGCAATTACTATGGATCCATGACGTTTCTTTCTTTTATGCATGACATCTACTTGACTAAAAACGTGAGGAATTGGTAGTATATCATAAGAAGACATAAGAACAGCACCTTCCAGACTTACATTTAAAGGTGTTTGTGGTTTTTCTTGTACGGCATATGACCTTTGATCTTCACTTGTTCCAGGAGGTGCCAAACGATTGGTTGTTTCAGCTGCAGCAAAGGAGCTGGCGTTGAAAATTCTTTGAAAGGGATAGATGCCCGTTTTTTTGAATCCGGAAATAGCCGTTTCCATTGTGGCTGCCTTTAAGTAGGCTTCTCCAAATAGGGCTCCAAGTTTGTGAATAGTAACAATATTTCCGGGGTGTTCTCGCAGCCACACTCTTACTGATTGTTGATAAAAGGTGGAAATCGGATACATAAAGGAGACATTAAGTGGCTTTAACCGATTTGTGCAATGTGGAGGTAAAACAAGGATATCAACGAAATTTTCTTTGGCAACAGTTAACATATCAAGGTTTTTTATGTGAGTAGAGTGGCCATCTAAAATTAGGAGGACGCGGTCTTCAGCTGTTGGCTTTGCAAATTTCAGAAAATTTTCAAACCACTCAGCAAATATGTCTGCATCCAACCTGTTGAATGGGTGAGAATTTTTCTATTTGGGGGAACTCCGTTTTCAAATGTCACATTGTGTCGAACCCTTGGAAATACCAAAGCTGAAGGAATATATTCTCCGGCCGCATTGAAACAAATTTCGGCGGTAACCAGGGTGCCTCTCTCTGCTGAGGACAAAACTCTCACCTGTTTTTTTCCTTTTTTCGATATAACTTTGGAAGGCTTATTTGGAACCGTGGTAATTCCTGTCTCGTCGCAATTATATATGCGATTCGGGGGATATCGTTGAGTTTCATATAAATGATCAAGTAGGTCAAAAAACTTATTAAGAGGCTGTGGGAGCACGTGACTAAATCTGTCAACGATATTTTCATCTCTCTTCTTGCTTTACTCTCTCTAGCCAAATTAATCAAAGACGCACGTCCTTGCTGGCGGGTAGCGGAAGTATGCAGTCGAAATAAGTGCGACAACAATGAAGTACAACATTTCTTAGTGAATGCCTACATTCGCCTGTTCATCATTTGGCAACGCTGCGCTGGTGAATTCAAAAACAAGGGTTGGAATACAACCGATGTTATGGTTTCATTTCTTTCTCAGTGGCGGGGCCAGAGATCGCAGTGGCAGGCGTTAAAAATTGAAAATACGAAAATGATGTGAAAATTTTCAAAATTATTTTAGGTTTCTCTTGTTTGCAGTTGAGTTTGTGACTCCAAAGAATGTAGCTTTGTGAAAAAAGATTAAACTTCTATTTTTTATCAGAATAGGTTTGTGACATTAGTATATTTGATGCATTTTATGCTAGCCATACTTCTAGAATAGCTATTTATGTGAAGAGTTACGAAAAGTTTAATTTTGTGTAACGAGCGCAAGTTACAAAAAATGAAATCCTATCGTGTTACATAAAAGATTTTTTAAATTTCGTTAAAATATTGTTTTCATTATTTTTTGATGATAAAGTATCGAATCTACAAATATTTTCACTAATCAAGGATGATACTCATCACATAGCTTGTCACTTTGGCGTCTTCTATACATTCAGATATAT
>NW_019294203.1:0-28781 GCF_000500325.1 Leptinotarsa decemlineata
TCAGATCACAGTAGCTGAATACAAAATTTCGAGTAGGAGCACTTGGTTTTCTCTTCTGAAGGGTTATCAATGTTCTGATATCAATTTATAAAATTCAAAAATTTTTCATTCTTCGTACCTAGTTATCCGGAGTTATCGAAAGTCACTTCGATTCATATTCATTACTTCAGTAATTGAAAAAATGAGAAATTGAGTAATTGATGAAAAAACTGGTATATCCTATTTTAAAATTTAATCAATGCGTGTTCAACTTATGGCTGTAACCACGCAATGATTATTCCAGTTTGGATAATTCAATAATTCATTCAATTTATGTCCCAAAACCAGGACAATGTTTCAATTATTCATTCAATATATTATGAAGACCTTATTAATTCAATATCTGCCTGAAACATGGACGTAAAATACTAGCAATTTAATTGAATCAACGTAATGAATACGCTTAAATAACCATATGTTCGTTGAAGTGTAGATGTAATGAACTGAACAGTTCCAACCGAGATTTCTTGACTAATAAGAGATCAAGTGAAACCCAATTGGTTCTTTCAATGAAACCTGTTCGGAGAAAAAACTTCAAGATTGGTGTTTCAGGAATCAAGAATCCAATCTTCTTCTCATCGACTACCGAACCCTTTCAAAAACACCAGGATCACTTACGAGACATACGATTCGAATTGAATGTCTTCAGCCGTAATCGGAATGTTGTTGATAGGTAACAACAGAATTGTTAGATTTTTTATTACTTAGTAGGTGCAGTGTAGTACACTATACTTTCATTTTGGCAACGTTAATAATTTTGAAATTACCAAAATTGTTATTGTCGAAATTCTTTCTCGCCCCGAATTTTCAAAACAAAGCGCCCTATTAAAAATCATCGAAAAACAAAATATCATCAGAATGGTCCAAGGAACGGTCCTTTAAAGTTTTGCCGTATGTTTAATAAATACCCTGTATACACTTGTATATCGCCAATGACAAAAATCTCCCACACTCACCTCAGTGGTTGACTTCTATGCTCGCTGTCGGAATTCTGTAGCTTGGATGACCGCCTTTTCCAGGAGCTCACGTAGCGCATCCACAGTCGTATATGACCGCACTGTAGCAGCCTTTTCGGAAATGTTCACTAGGAAACTACTGGAGACCTAAGAAACGATGACCGGCGAGAGTTTTCACACACGTGGTCTGGTCTCGTAGTGTTTTTTATTCAAAAACATCTATCATCTTGTTGTGAAGAGTGGGATTTCATTTGTAATTGTATACTCGCGATAAATTAGGTACAAAATTAATGTTTATATCCAAGGAGACAGAACATACGTTACTGCGTAGATTCAAAGAATTTTTCACAAAAAAAGTTGAATTAATCAGTTACTTATATCCAAAAAAAGAGGTAAGAAATAATACAATACTTATCTTAACGTTTTGGAGGTTTAAATCTGCTTCTGTCTTCAGAATTGGACAAAATTTAAGTTTAGCCATACGCAGTTTTTCCTTCGCTGCATTTTTTCATTTCTCAACTTCCTCGACAGATGTCAAGGAAGTTTTGGAATACGANTTTTTGGAAAATCATTTTTTTGGCTGCTATTTCGTGATTTGATAACCTATTTCCAATTTCATTTATTTACTCAATGCACAATGGAAATAACCATGTACTATTTTGAGAGGAACTTTCAATTATTTGCGGATCAAACCTAAATTTGTTCATTGTTATATGCAGAACAAAAAAAGGTTCGGAGATCTGTCGTACCTCTAATTATTCAAAACCGAACTATTCACACAAAATCACTATCTAATCGGACCTTCTTACGCTGCAATGTCTTCTGCTGGCCTGGAAAAAGAAAATTTCAACCTACTATCAAAATAGAAAGCAGCACAAAAACTAGCAGATATGTTTGGGAAGAGGTGGATACATGAATACCTTACATATTTGTTAAAACGAAGCAAATGGCAACAACGAACACCATGTATTCGAAAAAACGATGTTGTTGTCATAGTTGACTCCAATGGTCCAAGAAATCATTGGCTCAAAGGTAGAGTTTTGAATTTGTATCCTGCGATAGACAACCGAATTAGAATAGTCAACGTACAATTAGCCAACGGAGTCGTTTTAAGAAGGTCTGTTAAGAAACTTTGTGTATTGGATGTGAAAGGGAGACACGAGTATTCGTAATTTTTGCCCTAGAACAATTTCTGTGGAAAAATGTTATGTTTGAATTCCTAGGCTATTTCATATTGATGTTAATTTGTATTAGTTGCCAAGATAGAATAATAAATCGAAGAATATGTTTGGACTTCCTAAAAACCGGTCACCCGGTCTAACATAAAGAATTCCTATACATTTTAGGTGAGATTAATATAATCAGCATTTTCTTTTGGAAATATTCTGCTTTATGATTATTTTTTTCAACTTTTGAGTAACTACAATAGTTTCTGAGATGTTAGCAAACAACATATCCTCAAATATTTGAAAGGCTTCAACATCTTGATCGATCATCAATATGGCTTTCCGAAACAAAGATCAATAGGCGTATGTCTATCGTATGTCCCCCAAATTTGGCATAACGCAATCGAGATACATGGAGAATCTAGAGCTGTTGCGCTTTATATTTCTAAGGCCTTTGATTGTGTGAGGCATGAGGGTTAGCTGGCCAAACTTCGATGCTATGGCTTGTAGGATCATTTTTTTGTATGGCTCTTCAGCTTCCTGAAAGAACTTTCCCTGCAAGTGGCTATCAATGGATATCTCTGGTGTTCCCTAGGGATCTATATTATCCCCAACCATCTTTTTATTGTATGTCAATGACTTATTGGAAAAAAAAAACAAGAATCCAATATATTGCTTTGCTGACGACAGCACACTTGTTCGTCATTGCATTTGGATTACAGGACATCGACTACCGAAGGCATATCTTCATCGGCAGCAGGAGGTTGCATATCTTAATGAGAAGTGATTTCGAATTGGGGTGAAAGTAACCATATCCAATCCAATGTCACAGAAACCCAGGCATCAGTTTTATCCAACAAGATAAATGTCTACGAACCGGATCTAGTAATAATGTCAGATCTCAAAATTCCGGTTTCTGCTTCGATAAATTTGTAGCGGGTGAAAATGGACACCAATATGTCTTGGCACAATCATGTCGCTGGATTCGCAAAGGCTGCTTCTCAAAAGCTTGGAACACTGTTCCGAATCAGAAAACTGTACACACCTCAGCAACTTTTGATGCTTCATAAAGCTCAGACCAGACCTTCTTTGAAGTATTGTTCTCATGTATGGAGCTCTGCTCCCAAACATACTCTGAAGTTGCTGGATTCCATCCAGAAAAGAGCCATCCGCCTGATTGGAGACGCGAACATCACGTATAACCTTGATAGTCTGGTACATCGAAGAAAGGTTGAAGATTTGTCACTCTTTTATAGATAATTTCACGAGAAGTGTTCAAGTGAAGAGGCATATTTGATTCCACCAAGAGCGGTTTTTTTTTTGTACCTTGGGAGCTGTCCATTTAGTCCAAGTCTCCAGGAAACACTGCAGCCTCTTGGGCTTATTGCGTTTGTTCTCCCATCTTCTCATGACACCCATCCAATCAGTCTCGTTCCCTGTACTAGTTTGTACAGGTTCCGTGTTGGATGTTCGTCATATTCTTCTGGACGTAATTCCATACGTCCATATATGGCCTGCCTCCTGTGATTCAGTGCCTCACATTCGCATAAGATGTGTAGAGCTGTTTCTATCCCTTCGTTGCATAATCCCTACTATATTGAAATAGTTCTTCGGTTCTTTTCTGGGACGGTTCCCCAATGAAGGTTCTACTGTGTTTGTTGTCAGGTACTTTTGTCCAGTACTCTGTGTGCTTCTTATTGGTCCATATCCTAATCTGGTTTCGTACCAGTGATTTTGATACCCCCAGAGCTGGTTCTGGACCTATATATGAAGTTGATGATCCGCGTCTAGCGCATTCATCAGCTTTATCATTACTTGCGATTCCTGAATGCCCTGGCACCCAGTACAAAGTTAATTTGTTCATGTTTGCAAGTTCATTTAGTTCTTCATGGTATTCCCAGACCAGTTTTGATGTCACCTTCGGGTTTGTCAGAGCCCTTAGTGCGCTCTTGCTGTCTGTAAAAATATTGATCCGCTCATTTCTTTGAGGTCTCAATTTAATAAGCCTTGCACACTGCAAGATAGCATACACTTTCGCCTGAAATACGGATGTGTATAGTCCTAGCGGATAGCAAGAGCGGTACCTCGAACTTCACTGTTGAAGAACTCTTTCATCTGGAGAACTGCGTTTATGTGGAATAAACTTCCTGAGAACGTTTTTCCAGCGTTTTGATCTCCAGCGATTCAAATCCAATGTGAATCGCTACTTTCGCAAAGGCACCGCATTTGAACGCCTTGAGGATTTTCCTGTAGTGCTTGCGTTTTGTCCTTAAAAAAATAAATCTCTCATTTTCAAATGATTTGTTCATAACCTTTAAGCTATTTGGTTGCGGAAATTGTCTCAAATCGTAAATTACTCTGGGTGGAACTAGGATTCGAATGACATCTCAAAAATAATTTGTGAAATGGCACTTGTGTACCAGACTATTATCCGTATTTCGAAATCTATTTGTACGAACAAGTCGTCCTTGTGTTTGACACACCCGATAGGTTAGTACGCAGAGTTCAACGACTCCCGAGATAAATGCAACGAGGATTTGGCTTTGAGCCAGTGCACTTTGTTTTCACGCCGACATGCTTCGCGTCATAACTGATAAGTGGATTTGTTCTATTTTCACGGAATTATGTGAATCCGAACGAGGCATACATAATAAGATGTTGTTTGATCGAAGTAAAATATATGCTGGAAAAATATTCTGTTGAGATATCAGCTTTTTTGTAAAGATATCCTTTTTAGGTGAAGGACTTTTCTCTTTTCCTGAGATCGACGACCTCTATACGAAAGTGTGGAAGTGCCTCCGGCGAAATAATGAGATATTTGGAAAAACGGTCTCAAGAAGTTTATTCTACATAAACGCAGTTCTCCAAATGGAAGAGTTCTTGAACAGTGAAGTTCGAGGCACTTGGCACAAATGTGCCAAGTCACTTGAACACTTCCCGCGAAAGTATCTATAGAAGAGAGACAAATCCCCATTTCTTCGAAGTTCCAGACTATCAAGATTGCATGTGATGTTCGCGTCTCCAATCAGGCAGATGGCTCTTTTCTGGATGGAATCCAGCAACTTCAGAGTATTTTTGGGGTTAGGTTAGGTTACGTTTAAAGTGAGTGGGTCTATTCGACCCTCCTCCGTAACCGGCAAGGGTTTATTGTGGCTCACACCTATTCACACTCGGCCAAATAAACCTAGTATCTCAACGAAGCCGATTAGTTTGTATGGTGAGTGGTCTTTCAGGTCAGATGGTAAAAGTATGGATCTGCCGACCTCTAAGAACCTGATTGGGTCCCCAGCGGGACAGGCACAAAATATGTGCTCTGCTGTTTCATCATTTTCCAAACAGAGGCGACACACACTGTCTTCCGACAGTCCAAGTCTCTGCATATGACGATTCAAATGACAGTGAGCAGTAAGAAGGCCTCTTAGACACCGTAGTTCATCCCTAATGTAGTCCTACAACTGTTTGGTATCAAACTTCGAAGGGTGAATTAACGCCTTGGAGTGAGCCAATCCTGGAAGATTCTGCCAGGAGTCCATAGATCTTCTTGCCATACAGGTGTTCAATGTTCGTTTGGCAAAGCTCAAAGCGATGCCAATGACAGGTTCTGGTCCGATGAAGCCGCTTGTAGCACCCTCCTTTGCAGGAGAGTCAGCAGCATCATTACCTTCCAGGCCAGTGTGGCCAAGAGTTCAGACCAGAGACTATCTGTTGAGTCTTCCTATCGAGGAGACTCGTTTTTGTCAATTTGCTACTAATTTAGACGTTGCTCGGTAGGAGCTAAGAGCTTCCAACGCCGCTTGACTGTACGACAATATTTTTATTGACTTGTGTATTAGTTTGGATTTCTCCAATCTCTCCGCACACAATTCAATAGCGTAAATTTCCGCTTGAAATAATGTCGAATAAGTTCCTAGGCAGGTAGATATCTCTGTTCTGGGTCTGCGACTAAAAACACCTGCACCAGAACCGGAAGGGGTTTTTGTTCCATCTGTGAACCAACAACTATCTGCTCTCAATATTTCCTTCTCCGGGAGGATCCAGTCCTCTCTACTCGGGAATAGTACTTAATAAGGCAGTTCGTAGTTGACAGTTGGAGGTATGAAGTCAGAGGTCATTTCTAGAATGCTGTGACTTCCAGTGTCAACCAACAGTCATTGCACTCTGCATTCAATTAATTTGTGCAATTGGCAATGTGCACAAATTATTAAAATGTCTGTATGCAGTCTATCTAGCTTCTTCCTCCAGAAAAATGTGGAGAGGAGGTAGATCTAGGAGGATCTCCGTGGCCGCGGTGTGGTACTGATGGCACCAGTGACAGCCAGACAAGCCTGTCTCTGTAAACCAGAGAGCTTCGCTTGGGCCGTTTTCTGTTGAGCCTTCGGCCACCAAGCAACTGCACCATGAGTAATCATTGGTCTGACAATCATCACCTGAATCCAATGGATTTGTTTGGGACCTAAGCCCCAAATTTTACCACAAATCATTCGTCATGTCCATAGAGAAAATCTGGTTTTGTGTAAAACATTTTCCAAGTGAGCGTTCCAGGTGAGTCTTTTATGCCAATGATATTTCACCTCCGTTCCAAATGAAATTATTTCAACATTGAGGAGAATTGGCGTTAGATCGTCCAGTTTTCTCCTCTTGGTGAAGGTGATTTTGCATTTGGGTTGCCAGACATCTGCTCCCTTAGGCACCAACTGTGAACAACGTCTGTTTACTGACATGACATAGATCCAACCAGTTATGATCGATAATATACCCTTTCTAGCCAGAGACAGTTCTATAGGTTTAGGTAGTGCATTATCAAATGGTCCTTCAATATCAAGAAAAACAGTAACCGCAGTCTCCTTGTTGTCAAGGAATTGGGAGATTCTCTCCACGAGGTTGTTTAATGCTAAATCTGTCGATTTTCCGGTTTGATAAGCATACTGGTGGTTATTCAGAGGGGATCCATATCATGCTACCCTCCTGATATGTCCGTCCAGTATCCTCTCGAGTCCTTTCGGCAGGAAGGATGTAAGGCTGATTGGTCGTACCGATTTAGGGTGTGGGTTTCTCCGACCAACATTCTCCATACAGTATTCACCAAACTCAAACAATTATTTATGCAGTTGCAGTTTCGTAAGAATGTATTCTCTTTCCCACCAACCGATTCTTTGGAGTCTTTGAAGTCCACTAGATATTTCTTAGGACAACAAGATTGTCCCAGATTCTTGGGATTCTTGTTGAATACTCTTCGTGAGCAGAAACAATACTCCTGACCGGCCGGATTGAATTATTCTGAACAGTCTATCTCGTCTTGTGTTTGTAGATCTTTAGCTGGGAAAATTCTCATTTGTTTACTTTGTAGTAAATGTTCAAGAGGTAGCAAAAACGTATGTGATTTTCTGAAACTTCAACTAACGTTGTAACTATGGCAAAGATGTTTATTTATTTATTTATGTGGAAGAATTGGTTTCAAGACCTATCATAATCCAATTATTCACCTCGCTATGTGATCTGAAGATAATTTTATGTCATGGTAAATAATAATTTATTATTATTATTTGTTGGAATGAGCATCACGTTCTGAAGGCTATTTTTACGTTTAACTTAAAAAAAACGAATTAATCCGTTAGTGAATCTTGGTTCATATGGATGCCTTTTTGAAAAGTCGAAGATTCTTCCTACATTCACGTAGACATGCCGGTCTAAAATTCAATGTATTCAGGAATAATACCAGTAATTTTAGATATGTTCATAGCTTTGTCTGCGACACAGAATGTCAGATCCAAACTTCCTTGTCCACAGATTTGCTGCGTTCATCTTGTGTAAAGAAAATTACGTGATATTGAGAAAAATGCTATTAAGAACATAGGTGAGGGCTAAGGATGATCTTCAAACACAGTAGACATGTTAACTAGGAAGAGTAAATTCAAGTAAAATTCTCTCAAAGCTTCGACTTTTCAAGAAGACATTGATTCAAAGTTCATTATCCTTCCATATGAATCAAGGTACACTGAAAAATCAGATCGTATTTGCAAAAAGTTGGACGTGAAAGTAGCCTTTCACGCCTTTAGAAAATATTAGGCATATAGGAAATAAACTGTGAGGACTGTGGCAAAAATACATCGGTCAGACTAAGCGAGTAATTAAAACTCGTTTCAAAGAACTCGCAGCACATATCCAATTTCGGAGACCAGACAAATCAGTGTCGCGCAGCACGCCTTGGAGAAAGGCCATAGAATAGATGAAAACTGAAATTATTAAGATCTATTCAAATTCTGTTTTTTCGTTAACCAGCTGTTGCCCTTCTATGAACAATAACTCTCAAAAGTTGAAACATGTGCGAGATAAGGTTTAACGAGGTCTTACCTTTTAACGTGTGATTCCTAGCACGGGAAGTGAAAATCGGTCATCCTGCCTCGCGGCTTGAATCACTCCTTTACACAGTTGTTGATTGAGTGAGTAGAGCAAACCACCCATACACAAGGTGTTTATTAAATATGCGGCAAACATTTAAGGGACTGTTTCTTGGATTATTCTCAGGATATTTTGTCCTTTGATGATTTTTGATAGGGCGCTTTGTATCGAAGATACAGAGCGAAAAAAATTCGACAATAACAATTTATTACCAGAAATTACATGTAATGTTTTAAATCTATAAGAACTCTTTAAAATAACAACCTCTCGCTGGGATGTAAGAATCCAATCTCCTCCTCATCGACTCCCAAACTCTTTCAAAAACACCAGGATCGTTTCTGATTGCGTTACACCCAGCAGTTATCCGATTTCTCAAATCTTCCACATCTTTAACTGNAAATAGTCTCTCAGAATGTTCCAAATCTTCCCATTACTGACATTTAAAGTATTTGCAATTTTTCGAGTAGAAATACCTGGAGCTTCTTCCATCATGGCCAGCACATTCTCCTCTACTTCCACCGTTCTTACTGTCAACAATTTTGCTTCAATGCTCCTATTTCTCGAAGTCGTTGATGTATACTTTGGAAGGAAGGGCACATTACGATTAGGAAATCGTTCACTGTACAACCGCCTAGCTTTCAATGAATTGCCATCAGCCAGTTCATAAATGAAATGCATGCCAGCCATCTCTGCGTTACTATAGTCATTCATGATAGAGGACTTCACTAACAAGACTTCAAATAATAAACACAGAAAATGCAGGACAATGCAGTTTCAACCCATTCGACACATACAAATGATCACTTACGAGACATACTATTCAAATTGAATGTCTGCAGCCGTTTGTAGTAATCGGAATGTTGTTGATAGGTACCAACGGAATTATTAGATTTTTATAACTTGGTAGGTCCAGTGTAGTACGCTATATTCTTATTTCGGCTTCGTAATAATGTTAAAATTACCGAAATTGTTATTGTCGAAATTCTTTTTCGACACGTATCTTCGAAAGAAAGCGCCCTATCAAAAATCATCAAAGGACAAAATGGTCACTTAAATTTTTGCCGCATTTTTAATAAACAGCCTGTAGAGTTTTCCTTTTGAAATTGATTGCTTCATTTTTTCTTTGGAAGATTTCCATGTTTTTTCGTATAAAGATCGGAAAGTAGAAAACCAAAACCTTTGTTTTCTAAAAGTAGATATCCATGTGTTCCTCTACTCTACTCTACACTAAAAATTGACTGAACAAAAGAAGTAGAGTACTAGTTGACTTCTTATATACCTAACCGTAACATGAATAATCAAAATAAACAATATGGACTTTGTATAGGTGCCAGCATTCTGATTATGATCCATTTGTAGTTGACTTTTCAGTAATCCAGATCTATGAAAATATATAATAGAAATTTAAATAATCTTTAACTCAAAATTGTCAAAAAAGGTTCTTTGTTTTCAGATTGTCTCCTAAACCATACAAATTAAAAATTGGAAAAATGAAATGTTATGCTTTTTGCATAACTACAAACGGTAGGGTATCATATATCTGTAGCACGTTCCACTACGATCTCGACTGCAAATGCGGCAAATCATTCGATGTCAGCATCTGATGATATCAGTTAGGTCAGCCGTTGAATAAGGAAGCTCGCCTTGTATCGCATTTGATTATAGCACGAGAGCCTTATTAGGATCTCGCAAATCACATTGTTCTAATCTCCACAAAGAATATTGTGGGAAATCCAATATAGGTCAACAGTAAATCTAATTCCTATGCATGGAGCGTCTCGTATATCAACAACAAAATAACTCATTTTGTTTCTCTGGGGTTGACAAATACAGTCGGGACAATGAAACACTACTCGATTTGTTTATCTGGAGTTAACGGATGTTGGGACACCAAAAGATTATACATGCATCATAAATAAAACACGCGATGAATATATTCTTCTTTGAGAAACAAAAAACACTTCCCTTTTCTAACCACTTCCCATAATGTATATGATTTTTGGGGCGCAGTAAAAAGGACATTAATGAATAGTCGATATAACTATTCGAATAGTACTATTCAATCGAATTTCTCTCTAACAAAATTCAAAATATAAAATATTTGTTTCGTAATATAAAATGCTTCTTGATTTTAGAGATCCTTCTAGATCTACCTCCTCTCCACATTTTCCTCAAGAGAGAGAGACTAGACAGACTTGTGCACATTGCCAATTAAATTAGTTTAATGCAGAGTGCAACAGACTGTTTGTTACACTGAAAGTCACAGCATTTTGGAAATGACCTCTGACATAATAACTGTCAACTACGAACCGCCTTATAAAGTACTGTTCCCGAGTAGAGAGGACTGGATCCTCTTGAAAAAAGAAATATCAGGGGCAGACAGTTGTTGGTTCAAAAATGGATCAAAAATACCTTCCGGTTCTGTTGTAGGTGTTTTCAGTCGCAGACCCAGGACAGTGATATCAACCTGCCTAAGAACCTGTGCCACTGTATTTCAAACGGAAATGTATGTTGTTGAATTGTGTGCGGAGAGATTGAAAAATCCAACCTCATACACGAATCAATAAAAAAATTCTCGAACAGTCAAGCGGCTTTGGAAGCTATTCCAGGATTGGCTCACTCCAACGCGTTTATTCACCTTTCAAAGCTTGATACCAAACAGTTATAGGTCACTCTCATTCGAATCATCATATGCAGTGTGCGTCGCCTTTGTTTGGAAAATGATGAAACAGAAGAGCACATACTTTGTGCTTGCCCTGCTGGAGACCGAATCAGGTTTTTAGAGTTCAGCTGGGCCGTACTGTTAACATGTGACCTGAAAGGCTACTCACGATACAGGCTAATCGGCTTCGTTAAGAAGCTGGGTTTATTTGGTCGAGTGTGAATGGGTGTGACCCACAATAAACCCTTGTGGGTTGCGGTAGAAGGTCGAATAAACTCAATCACTTTGGAACTGACCTAACCTAAGCTAGTTTCGGAACCAACCATCAAATGTTCCTCAAAAACAAGTTGACAATATCGTAGGCAATCAGAACATCGACAATACAGGAAGAAGTAGAAAATTTAATATTGAATGTTAGTAACGTCATGACCATCGTCTCTACTTGATTTCGAAAAAACAACTGATGAATAAATTATAAAATAAAGTATAAGAGGATATATTATTGGGAAAGAAAGCTTTTGGCCTTCTACTTTTCCATCTTGATACAAAAAATGTGGCGTCTTACGGCGAAACATCGGATGTTTCGCAGTTGAAATGACCCTGCTCCATGTAAGTGAAATTTTACTTCTTTCATTAATTATATTGTGTAGGAATCCTGTGAATGATATCTGATTAGATTCCATTACGAATTTTTGGAATACAAACTGAAAAGAGAAAAGTGTTTGTCGTATAATTCACCGTTAATATAAAAGTATTTGTTTCGAAAGTATTTTTCTTTCGTGTAACTCAATGTTTATATGAAAATAGCTGTTTCGAGAGGGCTTTTTCTTCCAGTTTGTGTCTGAAAGTTGTTTCTCTGCATGATCTACACATCTTTGTGTGAAATTAATTTTTGAAATTCCCTTTCTTTGGTTTCCACATTTTTTGTATGTAGATGGAGAAGTACAAAGCCAAAACCTACCTTTCTCAAAAAGTAATTTCTACTAAAAATATACCCTTTGAATTTAAATGGGATATAATTATACATGTAGTTTTCACTTATGCAGTTATCCCAATATCAGTGAAAACTAACAATACGTGCAGTCCCTTCTATTTTATTTGGTTTGCTTCATTTTCAAAACTCATCGGTAAATGTTAAAGGTGAATATGCTCAGATAGGTCGATGGAAGACTACGATTTCGTTCACAAAAATAAACTCAATTCTCTGAATTGATTTGTATTTCATGATCTTGTTTGAATATAGATGACAGAAAATTGTCAAACACGCAAAGCACTCCTAACTTTTATGCCTCTCACCAACAAACTAGACATGTTTGAACATATATACGAGACCAGTGTACCAATATAAAACATGAAAAAATTGCTCATCGATTGCACGTAGCCTAGGACATTTGAACATTCATCTAATTTTTTGAATGTACCTCGTAGATCGTAGAAGTTACTCTTAGGCACAAACTGGTAGAGAAACCCCTCCCGAAACAACTGCTTCCATAATACCATTGAATTACACGAAAGAAAAATACTTTGGAAACAACTACTTCTATATAAACATTGAATTATACGAAAATAGTTTTTCCCCATTCAGTTTGCACTCCAAAAATTCGTAATGGAATTGAACCAGATGTAATTCTCAGGAACGCTACACAATATACTATATGAAAGAGTTACGATATACAATTCCACTGACGTGGCACATTATCATCCTCAAAAGTGGACTTCGAAGTTTCGGAATTAGACACTTGTCTCTTATTACCTCATCAGCACTTATTTGGATAATATTACAGGATAAAGCACCCATTTCATTCATTACATTACATTACAATGTGATAAATCTAAATATTTATGTTAAGATGACATTACCTAAAGATATTCATGAGCTGGAATTTTGTCCCAGCCATAGAAATCCGGTTTAAATTGAAAGATATATGTTTTTGGTAAAAAAAAAGGTTTTTGGTTTCCACTTCTCCATCTTTATACAAAAATTTTGTGGGTAACTTGACAGGTGAAAGGAGAAATGAAGGCCAAATAGCTTTCAATTTGTTACGTGTAATCTTTCGTTGACCCAAGTTTTTGTGAGTCGGAAGATAAAATCCCGAAACATTGAAATTCTTAGTTTTTGTGCCAACGGTACGGTTTCTCCTTTGACAATTAGATTCTGCCTCTCCCCGACTTTTAGCTGTAACTGAAAACCGGAAAGTTATTATTCGAAACCCATTCTGGAACAGTGAATGGCAGAAGGGCCGGCGGCTTATAAGGGGACAAATATATTCGGATGAAAAGATGTCGGAAATTTACAACTTTTGTTATTTACAGTAAATTCGAAACTTTCTTGGAAAAACAGAAGCAAAGTGGGAGTTCTGAAACAACTATATGCGGAAAATACTGTAATAATACTAGATGACAAAGTTAATGTCTTTGAGAACAATGTGATTATTTATTGAATGAACGCTTCATTGGGCAAATATTGAAAAGAAATTCTTTGTGAAATTTTCAGTTGTTATTGCTGAAAACCACTGCCAGCAGAAACTCGCTTGGAAAATACAAAAGTATTACAGAGAAAAGTTTGAGACTCATGTGGTTTGTTCAGAAAATAGGGGGAATTTTAGTTTTTTGAAAAAAAAGAAATTTTGTCTATACAGATGTTGTCCACTTCAAAATAGTCCCCATTTGGTATTGTGCACATACGCCAGCTCTTTTTCCAATCCTTGAAACACTTCTTTATATCATCTTCATTTTTCAAAATTAGAAAAAGTCACACGAAGCCATGTCTGGTGAATATGGAGGCTGAAGATCGTTACAGTATTGTTTTCGGACAAAAATTCACGAAAAAGCAATTCAGTGTGAGCAGGTGCAATATCGTGGTGAAAACAGCATGCATTGTTTTTCCACAAATCCAGGCTTTTTTTTCGGATTGCTTCAAATAAACGACGTTATGGTAATACAAGGTGTCCAGAAAGGGTATCGCGTATTTGTAAGTTCAATAAAACAAAAATTATCTGTGAGCAAAAAAAAAATTGTTTATTGTTAGCATATGAATTGGAAAATTATTTGGAAAAGGTGATGTTATCTAAATGAAGACTGTGATGGCACTCTTTTGAACGGGAACGAAAATTAGCGATAACACGTTGACAGATAGTCGTCGATATTGCTGCAATTTCTGACCTGATGTTTTGCTTCAATTGGGTTAGGCCCGTTGGATTATTTTGATAAACCTTACTTTTGAGGTATTTTAATCATCGCACCTGTATTCTCGAACGTGCTGATCCATTTCCTAATGCTATCGTCACTTGGCACGTGGCGTATACAATATTTTGCACGATACAGACGTACAGACGTTGAGCAGTCACTATTGAATCACCGTTGCGATAATACGCTCGTACGCAAAATGCACGATGCGTTCCCGTGATGCGTTCCATCGTGTCTAAAACTCCACAAAATGGCGGACGCCACGAAACCCTTCCCGCTCCCTTTGGTCGTCCCGTTTCAAATATGGCGCGAAAATAAATACCCGATACCCTTTCTGGACACCTTGTACATACTTCTTACTAACCGGTTGACCTCGTGGCAAGAATTCATGGTACACTTTGGCATCAAAATCCAAGAACACAGTGAGCATTGTCGAGCCTTTTTTGGTTTTGGCGTACCAGAATGCCTCTACTGAGACGATTGAGCCTTATTTTCAATGTAATATATTATGTAAACCCCTGTTTCGTCACTCGTTAAAACACGTTTCGGTAATTTTGCATCGCCGTTGATTTCATTTAGTGGCAGAGCTCCATACATGAGAACAATACTCTAAAGAAGATCTGATCTGAGCTTTATGAAGCATCAAAAGTTGCTGAGGTGTGTACAGTTTTCTGGTTCGGAAAAGTATTCCATGCATTTGAGAAGCAGCCTTTGCAATTCCAGCGACATGATTGTGCCAAGACATATTGGTGTAAATTTTAACCCTCAACAAACTTATCAAAGCAGAAAGCGGAATTGTCTGACCTAATATCATTACAGGGTGTTTCAAATTCAATCCTCACCATTAGGATCTCGGAAACTATGAGAGATACGAAGATGACTAAATTGGTGTGAAGTTGCGCATTTACGAACATTATAGATTTGTTCTGGTTTTGCGAAATTCAGGTTCAAGGACGTCAGGATCATGCGCAGTTGATAGAGAGCGTTCTTGTTTTGCTGAGGATAATTTCGGACTGATGAATCCTCTGTTCTGGTTTTGACTGTTGACTGAAATGATCCTAAACTGTTTTGAACTGTCCCGAATCGTTCTTGCTCTCGATGCTGAACTGTTGAGAACTGTTCGCGTTGCTCATGCGCATTCATGTGGAAATTTGTTTGGGCTATTTGCTAGGATGAATCGGTTATATGCATTACTCGAAGGTATGTCACTCTGTATAATGAATTATTATTTTTAAAAATGAGGAATCGACCTGTTTGGAATTTCGAATTGAATTATTCATTCACCTATGTATGAATTCATGCTTCATGCACTGTTGTAAAATTGTTCATATTCAGACCATTAGCAACTTTTCTCGGTGCACTCAATAATCTGATCTTTTTACACTTTTGATTACTTTCTACTAACTTCTAACTTTCTCCATGATACCAAAAATTATCAACTGAAAAGAATCAACTAGTGTCTAGAAAAATTTACTTTCAAGCAATTCCTAACCACAATATGATATTGAAGAAGGTGACAAGTTTCAAGTTGCATATACAGTTTTCCATGGCCAAGGCATGAATGAAAAGTGAAACTGGAACCTCTGGCGTTGAATAAATCCAAAACAAGTACTTTTCCCGATTACCAGAACTGCAATACTCTATTCGATGCACTTTTCACCCACCAAGGTGGTGTCTTCAGGAGATTAAGTGGAGAAAAATTAAAACGAAAAAATACCAAAATCTTGGTAACAACTATCTGTTCTATCCAGTAGCGGTTGAAACTTTTGGTGTTTATGGTCCGGAGTCTCTGTTATTCGTTCACGAATTCGGAAGGAGATTAGAATAAGACAAGAAAAATTACCGTTCTACCTCTTTTCTGATAGAAAGAATTAGTATTGCTATTCAAAGTGGTAATGCTGCTTCGGCCTTAAAATTGTAATCGCCTTTCGGGATCACCTGGATGCAATTTTTGAGATATGTGTACTTTTTTTGAGATATCTCTAAGCACTTCTACGACAGAGGAAAGGTTCACAATAGCTTTCCCAAGCAGCCTTTTATTATATTGAAACATTTTATATTCTACAAACAACTTCTATACTCGTAGTCTACGGTTGAACATAGAAACAGTTTCCAGAATGGAAGAATAAATTCAATGTTTGCTACTCACCTCTTTTTAGAGGAACATAGGTTCAGGCATGAATTGAAAACTCTTATTTCAAGAAGAAAGGTTGGAACATACTTGAAAGTATGGAAATTATTGAGTACAAAAATTCCTGATATATCATGAATGATCAAACTGAGTTGAATGTCACCCAGTTATTTAATTTACTCCTACCAGGTAACCATGTTTTGTCGCTCCAGAATAAGAAATATATAATATTTATAAATTCATAATTTCCACATAATATTATTAATGGATAAGTATTTCTGATCTACGTTCTGAGTCTAGATTCGGCTCGTCTTATTATATGCAGTGGCGTACCTTTTGGGTATCTAATCAAAAATACTTGTTAAAACTAATAGAATAACATTTTAATTCGAAATACTTACATAACAATAATCAGCTATACTCATTTAAGAAGATGTTGAGTATAAACAAAACTAAGGTGGATTATCATCAGAAAAATCCGAATAATCTTTGTCGAATGTTAAGATTAGAGGTTCAAGAATCTTCCCAACTTAATGATCTATTTTTCACATGCTGTTTTCTACTTTAATAACACATTCAATACATTCGGATGTCCATCTATCTTCTAATCTAATATATATATTTCACGTGTTACGTTGTTTGTCCGCGATGGACTCCTTAACTACTCAACCGATTCCAATCAAATTTACACACCGTGTGCAGTTTGATCTAACTTGAAAGATAGAATAGCTTACATCTTAATTTATAGTCGCAATATTATTTTATTGCAAATTGTTTGTCTATTATTTGACATTCACAATGAACCGTTAACTCCAAATGATTTTAACAGATGGTGATATCTGTTGACTGGAAGTAATCAATAGATGGCGCTGCTATATTAAATCTACAAATGTGTCATAAGAGTGTTAATTTTTCAATTGAACTTGATTCACTAGATATAGGTACCTGGAATGCTACCTCATAATCTTCGATTGGAGATTGGTTTACCTATTATTCTCCTACGTAATTTCAATCCGGCTCAATTATGCAACGGTACGCGTTTGATCATCAAAAAGATCACCGGAAATATTCTTGAAGCAACCATTTTAACTGGGAAGTTTGAAAAGTGGTCCTGCTGCCACGGATTCCAATGATACCGTCAGATTCTACCATACCCTTCAGAAGGCTACAGTTTCCAATTCGTTGAGCTTTTGCCATGTCTCAATGCCAAACAATGTCCATTTGTGGTTTACATTTGGGAAATCCATGTTGTTCTCATGGGCAACTATATGTTGCATGTTCACGTGTAGGGAAACCGTCAAATCTATTTGTGTTAGCTAAAGACAAGTTAACCAAAAATATTATGCACCGATTAGTGCTAAATTAAATTGAAATTAAAAGTATTCATAATTACAGTGAATTTTTATACCAGCTTTAACGTTTCCGTCTTCGTTCGTAAATATTAATTTCATTGTACTAAGGAATTACGGTAGTGGAAAATCTGTCATGGAGGTCGCCATATATTTTTACAAATGGCATCTATGTAAAAAAGCATGGTGGTCTCCGTGACTGATGTTCTCCTACCGTTCCTCTTAAATAGTTTACTATAATGCAATATAACAAAAACCTTAACCACAGCAACGCGTGGCCGGGTCTGCTATTTGTCTAATATGAATCTAATAAGATTTGGTAGACCGTATTATAGTTTAGTTCTATGGGGCCTGTTAACTCTAATCTATTTTATCATCTTATTTTAAATATATTGACAAAGTATGATACACTGCCATTTTAATATTTCAAACATTTCTGGTATTCTTTTTCAATATGTAATGTCTCTGTTCAGTATCGGTATGTATTGTATATGTTTGGATAAACATGTTAAATATATGGCTATATTTGTGCAGATATATGTTTACTCTATATTTAAATTATTTCAATATGATTTGTACTTATATGTATGTGCATGTCTGTATGTGTGTATATATATATTTGTATATGTATATATGGTATGTATATTTCTAGTGAAGATCAAAAGTATCTCAGGTATAACTGATTTGATCAGGAAACCTGTGCAGGTATGTGATAGGGACATTAAAAAGTGTTTTTCATAGTATTTTCAAAGTATTGTTACACTGAATAATCAATCTTAACTTCATTTCACTTTAAATACAACAAACACTTCAACTGAAACTATTATTCGAATGGTTATCGCCTTACTAGATCGCTTCGCGTACCGCACTGTATATATCGTATATCGTAATCCGAATGCGGTAGAAAATTCGCCGGAATTCCACCAAATTCGGAAGCATTATTCTCGCTACATCTAGAGCGGTAGCGAACATCGTACATTTGCGCGCTCTTGGATACGTCACAATTGGTTCATGGCTACCAGTGGCGGCAGCGTTATTTTCATTAGGGCATTATCTACAACAGTATTATAAATTTCAAACAAAACTCGAGAGTAAAACAATTTTAGGTATTTAATTCAAAAACAAATCTAGTAATTATCAATGCGAGTGTTCCATAGTTTTGTTACTCTTCGTATACATGACCTATAAGAAGTATTTCAGGATTTCATAATATTGAATTTTTCGAATAAATACTACATTTTTCATTTTTTCAAACGGCTCAGATATGAACGCCTATGGAACAGCGACATTAAAAATAATTTATTACTCCGCTGCTTGCGAAAATATACTATAATTACATGAAAAAAGCTGATGCAATCCTTTCTCAACTGGTTAAATTTTGCTCCGTCAAAAATCACCCTGTATACGTTGTTCTTCTCGATTTTAACGTTGCTGTTGATATCGATCAATTAGTCGACAACTCCTCTAATTGAAATGCTTGATTAACATTTGATAAAGCGATGGCATTTCTCTGACACACAGTATTAAAAGTCATTTCCTCTGAATATGAATAAAAAGATCGTTCATGAACCTGTCTGATAGATATTCCATCAATTATATTCCACGTCAACATACATAATTTGTTTTTAGTTCAACCTAATTTCGATAATTGCACTGAAATTATGAACATACATAAATTTAAACGTAATTGACGAGAAAGGCAGATACATTTGTTTCACATATGAATTCAACTCCTTTCTGAAAATACCATTTTTTGAACTAAATGAATGAATTTGAATTCTATCGCACATAAACCCTGTGATTATTATCATTCCATTCAGCCTCAATCACGGTAATTATGTTCAGAAATTATCGGGCGAACCTCAAATTAAATCGTTACCTTGTTCATTCGTGCATATCAAACAGGAGTCAGAAATTTAATTACTTAGGTTAGTCATCAACCAAACAATAACAATAACAAAAGGACTGAATCGCGGAAAACGGCCACATTTGATATTCACTTGTGCTTGTATGTGGGTTCGGATATGGTTTCTTATAAGCACGTGCCATGGCCGGTAGGACAGCCGTGAATGGAAACGACAGAGAAAAAACGTGTGTTTTGTGAAGTAAAAATTATGAATATCTAACGCCAAAACAGCATTCTTCAATCCTTCTAACTTTCATGCCTCTCCCCAACAAACCAAACGTGCTTAATAGCTTTAACAGCTCTAATGAGGATCTAGAAGTGATTCCGAATTGGGGTGAAAGTAACCAGGTTCAATTCAATACCACAAAAACCCAGGCATCGGTTTCCTCCAAGAAGATAAACGTCTCCGACCCGGATATACAGGATGTTTCAAATTCGATCGTCACCATTGGCATCTCGGAAACTATGAGAGATACGAAGATGTTTAAAATGCGGCATAGTTGCGCATTTACCTGACAATATGCCGTTGAGAAAGTCCAGAAATTCCGAGTATAATAATAATAATATTTATNCGGTATCAAAAGTATATCCGGAGATTTCTGGAAAAAACAATGACATTTTGTTATTGTTCAATTCATGTATTTAAACGTGTATCCCAAAAGACAACAACCACATCGAACTGTGTTCAAGTTATTGGATAAAAGTTTCACCGAGTTTCGTTCATTTGAAAAGCCGAGGAAAAAATACGAAGAGAGAAAGGACCAGGAAACTAAAGAAAATTTGATTCATGAGGTATGTATTAGGTATGTATTAGTTCGACATTGTGTCTTTTTCAATACAAATTAGTAATTTGGAGATAAACATGAAGCCTGGAAAATCTACACGTCAAATTTCCTCTGTCGTAGAAGTGCTTAGAGATATCTCAAAAAAAGTACACATATCTCAAAAATTGCATCCAGGTGATCCCGAAAGGCGATTACAATTTGGTAATTGGCCAATAAGAAGACCTGATTTTCCTGTTTTCCTGGAAAATATAATTAGGGTAGATGAAAGCACTTTTACGAATTATGGGATATTTAACCGAAATAACAAACACATTTGGAGCATAAACCACCCCAGGCAGTTCCAAAAAATTCGACTTCAAGACGATGTAGTATCAAAGTGTGGGCAGGAATTCACAAATATAGAATTTTGTGTCCTCATTCATTTGACGGTTTTCTGAATGGAGAAACCCATTACCAGTTTTTGATGTCGATTTTCGAAGACTATTTGGATGATCTACCTTTGGCTAACTATAACAACATCTGGTTTCAACATAATGGTGCTCCACCGCACACTACCAAACGAGTATCTAATTACCTGACTAAAAGGTTTGGTAATAAATGGATAGAGAATAATGAGCCGGTGAGGTGGCCAGCAAGGTCTGGAGACTTAAGTGTTTGGATACATTATTGTAGGGTACACTAAAAAATAGAATTCATGATTAGAGGTAATATTAAAATATTGAGGATCTTCAACACTGCTGTGTTGTTAAAGAGTTTGGAAGATTGAGAAGGAGGCTAATCAATCGTGAAGTGAATAATATTCGAATAAGCGCAAATTTTGATTGTTGATTCTGTCTCCGTATTTTTTCATTGGCTTCTCAAGCGAACCAAACTAGGTGATATTTTGATCCAATAACTTGAAATCCATTTTTCGACAAAAATTCAATGACTTGTACAATAACAAAATGTCATTGAGTGTAACAAATTGAAAGTCAAATTCAGAAACATCAAAGTCAAAGCGTATTATGACAAGAATTAATTTTTTTCAATATCTTCAATTTTTTGGAAAAGAATGATAATTTATGATACATCATTGAAAAAGTGAAATCTGGTATATCTCCGGATATACTCGGAATTTCAGAACTTTCTCAACGGCATGAGGTTTGTTCTGGTTCTAACATCCCAAAACGTTTGGAAACTGCGCAAGATATGGTGCGCACAAACAAAAAATCTCAAACAGTCCGAAATAGTCTCGGACACTTGTTTAAACCAGAACGCTTTTAAGGAGACCACTGTGCCACCTATCGTGTATATGAAGAGATGAAGACGAGAAAATACTATTAAACATGTCCATATTGTTATGTAGCGTATCCCTATAGTCAGCTCAAATGTTATCATCAATTATTCAAATCAAATAAATAAAAAAGCATCCTAGCAAATAGCCCAAACAAATTTCCACATGAATGCGCATGAGCAACGCGAACAGTTCTCAACAGTTCAGCATCGAGAGCAAGAACGATTCGGGACAGTTCAAAACAGTTTAGGATCATTTCAGTCAACAGTCAAAACCAGAACAGAGGATTCATCAGTCCGAAATTATCCTCAGCAAAACAAGAACGCTCTCTATCAACTGCGCATGATCCTGACGTCCTTGAACCTGAATTTCGCAAAACCAGAACAAATCTATAATGTTCGTAAATGCGCAACTTCACACCAATTTAGTCATCTTCGTATCTCTCATAGTTTCCGAGATCCTAATGGTGAGGATTGAATTTGAAACACCCTGTAATGATATTAGGTCAGACAATTCCGCTTTCTGCTTTGATAAGTTTGTTGAGGGTTAAAATTTACACCAATATGTCTTGGCACAATCATGTCGCTGGAATTGCAAAGGCTGCTTCTCAAATGCATGGAATACTGTTCCGAAACAGAAAACTGTACACACCTCAGCAACTTTTGATGCTTCATAAAGCTCAGATCAGATCTTCTTTAGAGTATTGTTCTCATGTATGGAGCTCTGCCACTAAATGAAATCAACGGCGATGCAAAATTACCGAAACGTGTTTTAACGAGTGACGAAACAGGGGTTTACATAATATATTACATTGAAAATAAGGCTCAATCGTCTCAGTAGAGGCATTCTGGTACGCCAAGACCAAAAAAGGCTCGACAATGCTCACCGTGTTCTTGGATTTTGATGCCAAAGTGTACCATGAATTCTTGCTACGAGGTCAACCGGTTAGTAAGAAGTATATACAAGGTGTCCAGAAAGGGTATCGGGTATTTATTTTCGCGCTATATTTGAAACGGGACGACCAAAAGGAGCGGGAAGGGGTTCGTGGCGTCCGCCATTTTGTGGAGTTTTAGACACGATGGAACGCATCACGGGAACGCACCGTGCATTTTGCGTACGAGCGTATTATCGCAACGGTGATTCAATAGTGACTGCTCAACGTCTGTATGTCTGTATCGTGCAAAATATCGTATACGCCACGTGCCACGTGACGATAGCATTAGGAAATGGATCAGGACGTTCGAGAATACAGGTGCGACGATTAAAATTCAATACTCTGGTCACCCTCGTTCAGGTCGCAATGAAGAAACAAGAAGTTGAGGCGTCGATTCGTCAAAATCCGTCTTTGTCCATCCGAAAGCGAAGCCAAGCGTTGAACATCAAAAAATCGTCCTTACATTCGATTTTAAAGGAAGATTTGCATAAAAGTTATTGAATCAACCATTCAATAACTTTGAAAACATACTGTTCAGCTCTGACCTTAGCCCGCTTGACTACTTTGCATGGGGATACCTCAAAAGTAAGGTTAATCAAAATAATCCAACGGGCCTAACCCAATTGAAGCAAAACATCAGGTCAGAAATTGCAGCAATATCGACGACTATGTGTCAACGTGTTATCGCTAATTTTCGTTCCCGTTTAAAAGAGTGCCAGCACAGTCTTCATTTAGATAACATCATCTTTTCCAAATAATTTTCCAATTCATATGCTAACAATAATCTTTTTTTTTATTGCTTACAGATAATTTTTGTTTTATTGAACTTAATCACTTCAGAAACGATACAATTATTAACCGAATAAAATTATTCAACATCTCAAATTCAACCGGGAAGTACAAAAACCAAAAGCTTATAGGCAGTTTGAGTTTTGAGATTTTCAAGGCTCATGCAGAGACGTTTACTCGCGGACTGCTCTCTCATTTCACCAGAAAGCTCTAGAAGAATCTCAAATGTCGGAAAATACCCAAATCACTAGATTGACCAGAAACGTTATCATCCTTGTAGAGGGTCTTCCAACTGAAATTTCCGAACTTCGATAATTGATAACAGTCATCTTGTTCAAGCTAAATTTGTCAAATGAGGTGTTATTTATTCAGTCTGTTTTGCCAAATCACCAAGGATTGATATAGGATTCAATAACACGTGCAAATAATGAAATTGTTTTATCAAAATGGGTATTCTGTTCGGACAACGTACCGCGCGCTTCGCCCATTTTACGGTCGCCATAATCGTCCTACCGAGAGGACTATTCAAAATGTCATGGATATATTTGAGTCCACTGGTTCAGTAAACGATCGACCAATATCCGCACGTCGCTCCTCTGACAAGAACTCGGCCTTTCGCAGACCACAACTTCAGCTGACCCAGGAACTGAAGGTAAACGACCATTGACAACCATGTGTTTTAGCTCAATGGGGTCTGCAACAGTTGGCAACTGACCATAATTTTCATCGATGAGGCCCATTTCTAGAAGAATAGGTACGTGAACAAACCGAATTGTCGAATTTGGGACGATAACAATCCATATAAGATCCAAGAGCGTCCGATGCATCCCAAAAAAGTCACTGTTTGGTGTGGATTTTGGAGTGACGGTGTCATCGGTCCACATTTCCTTGAGAACGACGTTGGCCAGGCCATCACTCTCAACGGCGAGAGCTACAGGTCGATGATTATTAATTTCTTTTGGTCTGAATTGGATGATCTGGACACCAACGACATGTGGTTTCAACAGGACGGCGCTACGTGCCATACAGCTCATGCCACATTGGAAATTCTGCACGACATATTTGAGGGAATGGTCATCTCACTTGGAAGTGATGTGAACTGACCACCAAGATCGTGCAATTTGTCCCTGTTGGAATTTTTCTTGTCGAGTTTTCTTAAGTCGCAGATGTATGCAAATAATTCACAAACCATAGCAGTCCTCAAAACCAACATAACTCATGCTGTCGGTCAAATTCAGCCTGATTTAGGCGCCAGAGTCATGGAAAATTGAATGTTTGGAATGCGCTCCACCCCGAGAAGCCGTGGCGGACATTTGAACGATGTTGTATACCACACATAATCGCATCAACATTTCTTTTAAACGAATAAAAAATGTTTATGATAGCTCACATACCTTTTTCCCTATACTTCTCTCATAAAATAAAAAGTGCGCAAATGAACTCGCACCAGTATTTTGCAGAATTTTCAACTTGTCTTACAAGAAAGGGGTCTTTCCTTTTTGTTGGAAGATTGCTGCGTTCAGCCTATTTCCAAAAAGGGCAAATAATTATAGACCAGTCGCTTTGCTATCAGTGATATTAAAAATCATGGAGAATGTTGTAAAGCACCATATTCTCAAATATTTATATGGCTTCATCATTTCAAGCGATCATCAATAGGGATGTCGGAAACAAATATCAACAGGCGACCTATAGTATGTCACCCATATCTGGAATAACGCAATAGAGAAACATAAAGAGTCAAGAGCTGTTACGCTTGTTATTCCTAAGGCATTCGAACGTGTGTGGCATGAGGGTTTGCTGGCCAAACTTCAATGCTATGGCTTGTCGGATCATTTTTGTGCTCTCCAGCTTCTTGAAGGAACGTTTCCTGCAAGTGGCCGTCGCGTCGATGGATATATCTCGAATACTTTCAACATAAACGATGGTGTTCACCAGGGATACATATTGTCTCCAACCCTCTTTTTATTGTATATCAACGACTAATTGGGAAAAAACAAGGAGCCAAAATATTGATCTGTTGACGACAGCACACCTGTCCCTTCATTCCAGTTGGATGCCAGGACATAGCTACGGAGGCACATCTTCACCGGTAGCAGGAAGTATCATATCATGGTGAGGATCTAGAAGTGATTTCGAATTGGAGTGAAAGGAACCAGGTTCAATTCAATGCCACAAAAACCCAGGGATTGGTTTTCTCCAAGAAGATAAATGTCTCCAAACCGGATATAATAATGTCAGGTCGGACAAGTCCACTTTCTACTTCGATAAATTTGTTGGGGGTTAAAATGGATACCAATTTGTCTTGGCACAATCATGTCGCTGGAATTACAAAGGCTGCTTCTCAAAAGCTTGGAACACTGTTCCGAACCAGAAAACTCTACACACCCCACACTTTTGATGCTTCATACTCGTAAAGCTCATATCAGACCTTCTTTGGAGTTTCGTTTTCATCTATGGAGCTCTGCCCCCTAACATACCCTGAAGTTGTTGGATTCCAACCAGAAAAGAACCATCCGCCTAATTGGAGACGCGAACATCACGTGCAACCTTGATAGCCCGGAACATCGAAAAAAGGTTGGAGATTTGTCTCTCTTCTGTAGATACTTTCACGGGAAGTGTTCAAGTGACTTGGCACTTTTGATTCCACCAAGAGCGGTACATACTAGAAATACGTGACGGACTGTGGCTGCTCATCGTTTTGAGGTCAACTCAATACACCTCGAACTTCACTGTTCAAGAACTCTTTCATCTGGAGAACTGCGTTCATGTGGAATAAACTTCCTGAGAACATTTTTCCAAATGGATTTAATCTCCAGCGATTCAAATTCAATGCGAATCGCTACTTTTGCACAGGCACCACTCTAAGAGCGCCTCATCATGTGTTTTGTCCTTAAAAAAGTTCAAAGTTATGTCAAGGCGGACATCCTTGATGTTTCTAGCTAGGTATAGGTTTTCATATATTTTCTCCCCTTCAAAGTAGTCCTTCTGAAATAAAATATACTTGCGCAGTCCTTTCTTGAGTCTCTTCAATCTTGGGAATAGAAAAATATCGCAGGGGGGCAAATCGGGCGAATACGGTGGCCGAAGCAAGATTACTAAAATTACCAACAAGTAAATGTCGAGTGAGCAGGTGCATGGCGTTTTCTCACAATACAAGAATTTTTATCCATATTGTTTTGGTTTGGGCTTTCCTGGGCTCTTTCATTGGGACGTTTGGACTTTCGTTTCGATAGCATGAACATACCCATGATTCGTCAGTAGTTATGACCATTTTAAGCAAATCTGGGTCGCCGTTGACGTCATTTCACAATTCCTGAGCTATGTTCATGCGACGGTTTTTTTGGTTGAAATTCAGCAATTTTGGAAAGAACTTCGCTGCCACACGCTTGTTGCCAATGAGCCAACCGATATGCTTACATTCTCAGCAACTTCTCTAATGTCTAATGATTCAATGATTCTCCATAACAATTTTCTTCGCTTTCATAGCATTTTTGATAACAGAAAATCGCCGAACAAGCAAGGAACTTCCAGCTTTTATGCATATCATTAACGCAATAAACATGCTAACCAGCTGAAACTTAACATATATTTGACACGAGTGCACAACATAAAAAATTGAAAAAAGGCTCATTGAAAGTACATAGCCTACGAAATATCAATATTCACCTCATTTTTTCAACAGACACTTACATTTCAATAAATGAATATCAAATTAGTAGATATTGGTTCAAAAATCGAAGACAAGAAAAATTATTCACCTAAACGTTACTCCAGATATCGAACAATAAAGAAAGCTTGTAATAATTGAAAAAGTACGGAAATCATATTTTCTATGCAGAGCATAGGAAACTAAGCTGTGATAAATCAAGGTTTAGGACGTATTATTACAAAAAAAAACATAATTACATTCATGTAATGGCAGATAGACATTTTTCCAACGAATAAAAATTTTTGAGAGTATCCTTTATAGTCAATGCTGTTTACAAAGAGAATAAACCCATTGTTGTTTCTACGTTCAGCATCACATTTAAAGGTACCGTTATTTTTCGTCATTTGCAATGACACACATCGATCCCAGTTCTGGAGAAATGAATTTATCCAAAAGTTTTCAAATAGTCATTTTTTATATGCATATGGTTTCTCGAAATATTTGATCAACCTGAAAATTGTGGAGTCTGATTCTGTTATCATTTCTCTTTTTCTTAGTCAAGCAAACAGATAGGTCATTTCTTTAACGCACTGAACTGCCTGAAGTCAGTATTTATCCAACTCAACAAATTCTGTTTTGTAACGCTAATTCTCCCAAATTTTGATGTAAATGGTGTTTACACAGTCAATGCCCTTGGTTTTAGTGGCATCAATTGTTAAAAATATTTTAAAATGCTTTGTTAACATGGTCAATCATTAAAATATTTTCATTGAAAATTTTATTTTTTGTAATTTTTTCTTTGATATCTGAAGATGTTTTATGTTTCCTACTTTTAACGAAAAATTAACCAGACACACTAGAAGTTTTTGATTTTAGCTGGAACTTTCCAAAGCCCCCTGTATAAATAAATATTTTGAGCTGATTGAATTTTTCTCCTTCTTGTAGGCGAAATATTGTATGAACAATGGTTCATACAAAATGTGAAACGTGAAATAATGTGTGATACAGGAACAAATTTCCTGATCGGTAGTAACAAAAAAAATATCGACCCAGTTTCCATTTTATCGCTAATTGTTTGTCGAACACACCTTGAGAAGAGGAAAGTAAAATAACACATTAATCAACACTATAGTAATATGCAAATATATAGCAAAACACTTTTCGAACAATAAAAAACTTGATTGAATGCATTTGAGGTCGATGATCTCGCGAGCTTTCACCTCACAATCATATATAATTTGCTTTCAATCAGTCACTTCAATGTAAATGCCCTTCATTTCGCGAACAAGTAATAAATGAATATACCTACTGCTTGGAATTAGTCATATGGAATAATGAACCTTTTCACATTTATTGCTCATTGAAAACTCCATATCAAAACTCACCAATGAAATTCAATTTTCACTATGAAAGGTTCACAAAAAACTAACAATACGTGCAGTCCCTTCTATTTTATTTGGTTTGCTTCATTTTCAAAACTCATCGGTAAATGTTAAAGGTGAATATGCTCAGATAGGTCGATGGAAGACTACGATTTCGTTCACAAAAATAAAC
>NW_019294204.1:1155-12594 GCF_000500325.1 Leptinotarsa decemlineata
ACATCACGAGGCGAGATTTAGCCTTCGGCTACTCTTACATCTAACCCCTGATGCTCATCTAGAGTTGATAATACCCTATGGCTCTATAAATTACAAAATTAAAAATATACTAACTAAAAAATCAGACATTACTAAGTTTGTTCGACCAACATTCTCCTACATTATTCACTGTGCAGATAGTAAAGATTCTTTTATAAACTTTTTAAATGCTCTCAATAGACACAACGATTTCTATCTGTTTCTCGTCTTGCCAATATCTTCGCCTTCGTCCATGTTATCCTCTCTTTTCTTGTGTATTGCGAAGTGTCACATTCAACGTTTGCCAATGTATTTTTTCTTCCACATCTATTTTTGCTGCCCAAGTCTTCTTCACCTGCCTTTTATTCTCAGTTGCTTTATTTCGATAAAATCCACCACTGATTTCATTTCCAGGTATTTCCTAACTTTTATTATTTCCCAATCTTTCTCTTTTCGTGACAACTTCAACTCTTCTAAGATACACCATTTCTACCGCCTGTAGAGAGGTCTGTATATTGACAGGTCTGTATATTGACTTGGATACATTCATTTTTGTTTTTCTAGATTTATTGTTCAATTGCTTGATATATCAATGTTTATTGTCTCTACTCGATTATCAACTTCTTTCTCTTGTTGTCCATTTGTGATCTATTTCTACACTCAAATACCCGAGAAAGTTTCTACTTCTTCAATGTTTACTTACATTCTCAAGTTGCATATTTATATACGCCTGTTCGCCATTTCATTTTTTTTTAAATATTCCGTTCTGTACTTCTGTATTTTCCTGTATTTTTATTTTATTTTCTGTGAACAGAACATCATCTGCGAAAGCTCCAACCCTTTGTATATTTCTGTATGCCACATGTTCGTTTTGGCCGAACACTCCTTTATTTAAAATCTGTTTTTGCCTTAGTTTTTCCTGTGTCGAAAAAGTTTCAGATTTTCTGTTATGACTTACAATACAGTTGATGTTATCTTGATGAATGTGTTCTAATATTTTTATACTAGCGAGCCACCCGTCTCAGCACGGGCGCAATGCTGGTACTGAATATAAATTCATCCACCGAAAATTTAAGGGCATGCAGAAACAACTTTTATTTATGAATGTTCCTTTTCCCTCCCCGGCTGGCTCCCCAGTTGGAATATTTAAGAATCCTTTTTGCACATCTATAACATAAAACAAACCTACATACAAAATTTTAGCTCCCCAAATTAAAGTGGTACGCAGAAACAGCTATGAAAAAGGAATGTTCATATATAAACGCGCCTCTTTCATCCCCAGTGGTGCCCCCAGTTGGAATATTTAAAAATCCTTCCTCATTACACATCGACAACATAAAATAAACCTACATACAAAAGTTCAGCCTCCGAAAATATAGCGGCCCGGAGAAACAGTGATAAAAAGGTAACTTTTCCCGGCGGCTGGCGCCCCAGTTGGGATATTTAAAAATCTTTTCTTATTGCGCTTCTACAACATAAAACGAACCTATGTACAAAATTTCAGCTTTCAAAAATATAGCGGTACGAAGAAACAGAGATGCAAACGACATGTCGACATGTCTAATGGTCTGTCTGTAGAGTAGGGAGGGTAAGTGTAAGCTCACAGCACTTAGGCCACATGTGATCCATTGTACATCCTCCCGAGGAGTTGTCCTCCTAGGTCATCGTCCATCCTGTCCTTTCCAGAAAGGTGGACAGGTCACTTGGAGGCATCTCCTTCATATCGGCAGGTGTAGGCCAAGACTCGCCGAACAAACACTCTCTTAGTTACGATAACTCCGGGCACTCGCATAGGATATGCCTGACAGTCTCATCTTCCTATTCACACATCCTGCATAGGGGTGAGTCCACTAACCTCATATTATGGAGGTGTTTCCTTAGTTGACAGTGGCCAGTCAGAAATCCTACTGTTTTTCCTGGTCATCGCCAGATATTTGTTCGGCGCCAGCTTCCCAGGGTCGCCTAGGGTGATCCTCGCAAGATTGCATCTTTTGATTCCATCCCATCTCTTTAGGGATTGAGCATGGGTGTAACATTTGGCTAGTTTTGCAATTATCGAAGTCATCAGGCCGTAGGTGCCACTGGGCTCTAAAATTCTTAGTCCAGCCGCTTTCTTGGTTAAAGAGTCGGCAATGCGATTACCTTTATTTCTGTCGTGCCCTTTAACCCACTTCAGGATAATGTTAATATCTACCGAGGCTTTGGCTTAATCTTGGTGGCACTCTAGTACTAGCCCTGAGGTAACAAGTCTGTTCAAGGCTAATAGGGCTTGCCTGCTGTCAGTGCAGATTGTTTTTGCCAGAAAGTTCTTTCCTGGTTATTTCTTTTGTGGCGATTGAGATACCAGCTAGTTCTGTTTGAACCACGCTGGTATTTTTTCCCATTCCCCACTTAATCCTCAGGCTCAGTGATCTGGAGTACACTCCACCTCCTGAACCTTCTTTGTTTTTTAACCCTTTCGTATATATGCGTATTGCATTTGTAGCATCTGACTCTGTGATCTGTTTTATTTTTATTTTGTAAGGTGTATTGAACACAAACCTGGGTTCAATTGCGTCACTGGTTGCCTGCAGCAGATGTTGCGCAGTAAGAGCTTCTCGCCATAGGCTCAGCCTCAATTGACCCATTCCTACTTCGAGGTCTAATGATTTTTAAAATAGTAGAGGAAATTCGCCTAATATGGGGGTAGTGCCTAATATGGGGTAGTTCAATTTTAAGCAAGTAATTGTTCCGATACCTATTGTGAACATTAAAAACTAACCACCGACTTCCTAGAAAGCGCCCATTTACGTTTTGGAGCAAACTTGTGTTGCATTTCGATAGTTTAGGTTATGGTAATTTTGTGTATATTTAAGGAAACTCAAAGGTAAGTTTTTAACGAGCGTAGAAAGGTACGTAAAGATGAAGGGAGCGCCTGAAGAATTACAGAGGAGATGGATGTCGAGCTTACTACTCCAACTGACCTCCCTGTATATTTAGATCAGGAGCGAGAGCTTCTCAACTCTCCAACTCCTAATCCTATAATTGAACCTAAAAAAAGGTTTGGTGGTGCAGCCAGGAAACGACTGAGTCGTCTCCTCAAGAGCGAGGTACCTTATGAAACGCACCAAATTTATGAGCGACGTACGCAGAATCTGTCTCAGGTGGAGGAACAAACCCCCCATGAGCAGGTTAGTAAACGTTTGCGCTCAAGTGATGATTCACCAAAACCAGAGGCGAAAAAACCCTGCACGGTTGAATCTAAGGCATCGTCAGGTGTAGCTGACGTGCTAAAACCCTCATATAAGAAGGTTGTCGCGGGTATCAAGGTAGGAATCTTGCACCTTGACTATTCGACTACCTCAATAACGATGAAACAGCAGAGCATATACTTTGTGTCTGCACCACTGGGGAACGAATCAGGTTTTTAGAGTTCAGCAGAGCCGTACTCTTACCATCCGACCTGAAAGACCACTCACCATACAAACTAATCGGCTTCGTTGAGAAGCTGGGTTTATTTGGTCGTTTGTGAATAGGTGTGAGCCACAATAAACCCTTGCGGGTTGTGGTGGAGGGTTGAACACACCCACTCACTTTGGATCTAACCTAACCGAATCATATCGCTGGAAATCTCTGCACGCCATCCCTCTTGTTCATACTACTAGGTCGTTTTTCAATTTTGATAGCCTCTCTGATTGTTCGTGAGTAAAAGTTTTCATTGCTTGCTAGAGTTTTCGTGTTATTAGAATTGACGTTCTGTTCTGTCGCGAATACATGTTGAAAAAAAGAAAATGTGGTGACGTGGTCACTGATAATTTGTGTTCATCTTTGCGTTTATTTATTCGTCTGTTGGTCTGGCCGATGTGAGTCTTGTCACAGTCTTGACATGGTATTTCGTAAACTCCTTGGGACTTCAGTGGTATCTGATGCTTTGGATAACGGAGCATGGACCTAATTGTACGTTCTGGTTTGAATGATATTGATATGTTGTGTTGGCGGAGAATTCTGCTGATTTTGTCTCTGGATCCTTCAATATATGGTAGTATGGTTGTTGTAACAGGTGTATCTCGTGTTTTCTGTTGTTTCTGTGTGATCTTGGAAGTCGCTTTTATAATTTTCTCTGAGTAGTCATTCATTTGTAAAGTTATCTCAATGGTATTCAACTCTTGTTATCTGTGTTCGTTATCTGCCAGTCTCCTTGAACGTGTAATGAGTGTTTTTGCCACAGAGTGTATTTGTTTTGGGTGGTGGTGTGAATTTGCGTTCAGGCGTCTATTGATATGTGTGGCTGTCTGGCTTTTTCATTCTGGTTACCTTCTTCAATTTCTTTCGTGAATTTGATCCGTGGATGGATTACATTAACCTGATTGAATAACCTTGACAGTTCTTGGTGTCCCTGTGACCAAATCACGGAAATGACTTATTTCAGCCAGAGTTTTGGTTTCACTTCTGACGTTGCTACTGCTTTGGTTTCGATTCTTCCATGTAGAGATTGGCAATAATGGGTGACAGTAGCGAGCCCATTGTTGTCACCTCAATGTGTCCGTATCGTTGATAGTACTTTATCGTCGACGAGTCATGTAACTTCAGTGTCAATTGGTTCTTGAAAATGACTTCAAAGTGGAAGCATAGCATATATAGTATTGGGGCCCAAAATAGAGCCTTGTGGAACACCATTATTCGTTTCTAGAAAATTGGAACAATTCTATTCGATAGAGGTCTGAACTCTAATATTTTGTAATGATATTATTAACTTCTAAGTGGGTCTAAATTCGAGAGAAAATGATTTTTTTAACGCGTTAGACATCTTGCAAAGTTGAAATATCAGGAAAAGAAATAAGAAAATATTTCTTGCATTGACTAGGCATTAGTTAGTGCAATATTTACTTGTATTTTTTTTTACATAGGATGAACAAAAGGTTATTCAAACCTTTTTATTGAAAAAGAGATGATGAGAAGTCTTCTTGAGAACATGCTTCGCATACATAAATGTCGAAAACCGACTGTAGATCAGGTGCCGGAATATACTCCGTGGGAAACAATTTATATCACAGCTTTTCGCTTGGTTAATATACATCCGTCTTCAAAGCGGAAGAAATTTCAATTTCAGACCTCAGTGAAATGAGCGGATCAATCCTTACAGATACCCAGACTGCATTAATGTCAATGAAGAATCCAAAAGGGATATTTAGATTGGCCTTTGAATGTCGTGAAGAGCTGAGGAAAGTAGCGACCGTAATAAATTGACTTCATGCTGGATGCCTGGATACTCAGGAATTACAGTTGATGAGTGGCTAGACGAGAATCATCACCTCCATATACTGGCTCAGAAACAGCAGATAGGCCTAAGGTGAGTGGGTCTATTCGAACTTCAACTGTAATTTGCCAAAGTTTCTGTGGAAAACAGATATTCAAATGAACCCAGATTCTTTCGGATCACCTGTCAAGAGAGGGACATCAAATGTTTAATAAATTATCAGGCGCATGGACTATCTTGAAAAGGAAAAAAGCATCAACTACGACTATTATATAACATCATTGGAGAGTTTGAAGGATGAAATCGCGAAAAACGGCCCAACGGCCCAAAAAGAATATGCTGTTTCATCAAGACAATGTGCCATATCATAAGTCAATGAAAACGATGGCAAAATTGCATGAATTGGCTTCGAATTGCTCCCGCATCCCCCGTATTTTCTAATTCTGAGTCCCAGAGACTCAGCGAGCAAAAAAAAACTCGCTGTGAAGAAATGTAGCCATGATAAATAGGTAATCAAAAAAATGGTGTTTACCAAACAAACTCTGCAAGGTGATGCACTCAAATCAGCATCTACCTGAACATTCCATTGGCGAGTTTTTTCACCTCTGAAGAATTTTGGTCCCAAGAGCAATATTATGGNTCCCAGGAGCAACATTATGGAATATTCATTTCTGTTCAGCCGACAACAAATGACAGACACAGCAACCAAAGGGTAGCTCGAAAGCAATTTCAGATATTCATACAGTTAACTGAAGAGCCACACGATAATTTCAACGCCGCTCTAACATTTCAGTACCACTTTTGTAGAACAATCTATCTTTTGTCTCAAAATGAGCTTTAATTTCAACGATAACCTCTTCATTAGAGCGGAATTTCTTATCGGTGAGCATATTTTTGAGCTCTGCGAACAGGCAGTAGTAGCTGGGATCCAAATCTGGCGAATACGGTGGATATGAGAACAATTCGATGTTCAATTTATGTAGTTATGTCCTTGATTTGAATGACTTGTGGTACTCTGTATTGTCTTCATAAAGCAGCACTTCCTTTTTCTTCAAATGGGGTTCTTTTTTCGCAATTTCGGCCTTCAAACGCTGCAGTGACGCTATATAATATTTACTGTTGATGGTATTTCCTTTCTCAAAATAGTGGATGAATATTACACCACGCACATCCCAAAATACCGAGGCCACAACTTTACTAGACGCTTTGGACGAGGTTCACCAGTTGCTCTCCACTCAGATGACGACCGTTTTGATTACGGAGTGGATTCATGTTTCATCCATTGCCAGATATCGATTAAAAAATGCCGGTTTGTTATGTTTAAACATGGCCAAACACTGCTGAGAATCATCAAGACTTTCATGTTTTTCTTCAACAGTGAACTTGCGCGGCACTCACTTTAAACAGAGCTTTCTCATAGTCAAACGCTCATGCAATATAAAGCCAAAAAGTTCGTTTCTGGTGTTGCTGCCTCATTTGGATGGCCACTGCGTTCTGCATCATTGGCGTCTCTACGAACACGATTGATGTCTACAAACCAACATTTTTTATTGTTTCTGCAAACTTATAACAATTTTCAAGCAATTGCTTCGCTTGAAAGGTATTTATTCCCACCAAGAAGCAGTGTGAAACTGTTTTTGAGCCGTTGTTTTGAAAATAACAAAAGTAGTGTCACTCTTAGCACAACACATCAGTAGAATATTATGAAATTTCAACAGATTTCTGTTGGAGGTTATGACTAACTGAAAAAGCGGTGAATGCAATGAGACTAGCGCCATCCATGTGCTAGGACTGAGACTTTTCAGTCCATGTAGTACAGTGTATCGACTGGTTAACCCTTATTTTCCCAACGCGAAAGAATAATCCCAAAACTTTTAACAATCCCACGAATTTACGAAAATACCATTTCATATCGCTCAAGAATGATATTATTTTTTAGACATTACCGGCTTATTGGTTTCGTGATTGAAACCACCATCACGCAACATTTCCCTCGTTCACATTAGGAAGTGACCAACACCTTGTAAAGCAAACAGAATAGATTGAAACTTAGATTAGAGTAAATTAGAATAGATTAGAGTAGAATGAAATATAAAGAAAAGAAAATATTGGAAGGGAATGACTGGGAAGGAAAGAGAAGAGGCAGGAAAGGGAAGAAGGGGAAAGAAAAAGGAAAGCAGGAAGAAAAAAGAGAGGGCAAGGGGAGATGCGGAAGAGAAGAAGGATAAGGAGGAGAGAGAGGATGCGAGTATATGCGCATGAGAGTAACCAAATCGAAAGGAATTGAATAGAATATACTGAAATAGAATAGACGGAACGGAACGGTAAAGAGTATGGTTTGAGAATGATTTATCATATGCCGGATCGTTTTTCAATAAGTAGAAAATACTAGGCACCAATCATAAAGCCAAGTTCCTGACTGTCTGGATTGAGGGTTCACTAAATGGAGTTTGATGATATATTTTGCTTTCTCAATGATCCAAGAAAATACTGCATACAATTCCATTTCGAACAAAATATAATGATTTATAAAATTCAAACTAGACCTTTGTTTGAAGGTGATTGAGAATGTTTTATGATGAATTTCACTAGTTCGGACTTCCATTGTCTAATATATAAAACGATTTGAAATCCCTGAAAATAACAATTATATTGAGCAAAAATAACCTGAAATGAAAGAAAAGTTAAATAAAACACAAGTAACAATAGAACGATTGAACAAAAAATAAAAATCAAGTATAAAAAATTATAAAGAAATAAAATGATGATAAAAATAAAAAAATTAAAAGATTTCAAGCCACGTTAGTTTACGACGTGTAGATTGTTAGTATCTACAAACGTCTTCGGGTGATGACTGGACTGATTCCTCCGAGAGATGGCTATTTATGTGTCGTTCGAGTACTTTCACTTATTCCCGCTTTCCATTTTTTTCGCTTCACTGGTCCGTTTGGCGGGAGTTGGCCATTTTTCTCTTGATGATGGGTTTCCATATGTTGCGTATCTCTACGCTAGCTTGGCTGAATACTTTGTTGGACAACATGTAGGCGGCTTCCTTGAATTTTCTCCTAAACCAGTGTTCCTCTCTGTGTATGACCTCAGCTTGGGACCACTCGATGTGTTGATGGGTCCAAACATGGTCTGCTATTCCTGATTTGCTGGTTTCCCCTGGCTGTGTGTGTTTCTTATGCTCGGCAATGCGAACATTCAATGGCCTCTTAGTTTCGCCAATATAGGATTTTCCGCACTCACAGGGTATCCGGTAAATGCAATTCTTGAAATCGCAGTCCGCGTTTGGTGGCCTGGTTTTCGTGAGGTTGCCACGGATAGTGTTACCGGATCTGAAGCACGTTCTGATGTTGTATTTGGAACCAATTCTTCTTATCCTTTCCGATAATCCTCTGATGTAGGGAAGTGCAAGCACTGGTTGTGACGGTTTTTCTTCCTTGCGAGGCTCCTGCTGTCTTTCAGCCAAAGTCTTTTCTATTATCGCTTTGGAATAGCCATTCCATTGAAGATCATTTTTGATAATGTCTAATTCCTTCTCGAGACCTTCCTTCGTATTACAGAGCCCGAAAGCACGGTCTAATAGAGTCTTGATGATTCCTCTTTTAGTCGATTGATGGTGGTTGGATTCTGTTACGTCTGTGTGGGTTCAATCGTCTTTTTGTTACTTGTGTTTTATTTCACTATTCTTTCATTTCAGGTTATTTTTGCTTAATATAATTGTTATTTTCAGCTATTCATTTTTAATTTTCCTTTTTAGCTGTTTCAGGGGTTTCAAATCGTTTTATATATTAGACATTGGAAGTCCGAACTGGAGAAATTCAAACTAGACACCTTTCGAAATACTACCAATATATATGGAACTCTCTTTTCAAATACCTATTCATGCTGAGACTGTTGGATTCTATTTGAAACCCAAATAGTACACGCAACTTTCAGTTCAGTTACAGATATTATATGCGGAACTTGGGAACCTATATTTGCATGAGTGGTGTTATGTCAAAATGTTATGTAAAATACCAAGGCTTGTTAATCTATTTCATAATTCAGTGTACAGGATGGAAGACACCATCACGACGTCTTCATTAATAATACTATTTTGGGATATGAGTACCTACATCCCAAATAACTCGTATGAATAAAAGGTTTAGAGAAAATAATCACATGTTTCAGGAATGAGAATAATTGAGGATTCAATTATGTTCATCTTCGATATCTCAGAAAGAGAAAGTGAATAGAAAGAAGTATGAGGTTACTCAACGAAATATTTCATTTTTCTCCTAGTTGTTGTTGTTTTTGGTGGCTAATAGCTCAGAGGTGGACCGTTTTCATACCTAAACCAATTATTATCAGTGTTTCAATAGTTAGAAATTTCTCTCACTAACTAACTCATTTTATTCAATTTTCTCCCAACGAATTCCTTCATAGTTCGAAGTCCGCATTACCAGAGCACCTCAAAAGAAAATAAATTCCTCCAGGTGAACGAAATTATGATAATCGCGTCGAAGAAATAAAAAAGCCAAAGAAAACATCGACCAACGATCGTAATGGTCTAAATAGCAGCACTTTCCGTCGTCTATAATTCAGCCAACTATTTAATGAAAAGTCTCGTCGTGTTGCAGCACGAGGGAGCGTCTCCATGGGAACGCTGCAGCCGGGTCTGGAGCTGGGGTAGCTCGGTCTGGGCGGTCTGAGACAGGGTAGGACTCGGCTGCTTGGGTTGGGGATATAAATTTATTATATTCACCGTATTCATTTCATCCAGTGCCTGTATATTGCAAAAAAATAGAGTTTCCCCAAGGCTCAATCATTTTCATCTCATATCTCGATTTTAGAAAAAGCGGAATTTATAATGAACAAAACTTCATGTTTCCGTTTTCTGGAAAATTCCAGTTTGTTTATAGTAGCTTTCTCCAACATTTAGGAAGGAATTATTGATATTTGAGCTAAACGGCTAAAGTCTAGGCTGCTAAAATAAATGCACTTGCTGTCAGCATGTCCAGCCTATATCCATCGACATAACGCAGTCCTTAGAGTGGTTTATTATCACCCACGGCACTCTTACGGTATTAACAAAATGCCCCCTCCACTCTCGGATCCCAACATCATTCCGGCATGCGGTACTAAGGCAGAAATCTTAGCCGGACAAAAGGAGAAGGCTGTCAGTCTGGGTTCACTGCGCTTGCTCAGGGAACATGATTCTGGTACTCAATGATCACTTATCACACGGTGTTGGTAGTGATCGTTGGTTGACAATGCCTGCGCGTCCTCCTGAATGTATCAGAGCTTCGGGGGATAGGGCCTGACTAAAACAAACTCGGGTTAAAAAATAATAATGATAATAACTAACAAAGGAGCAAAGTACTTGGTAACTCAAACTATGCTGACATAGTGTCCGACAGTGATCGATACCCATGATAAATAATCAATCGTCAGTTATTGATCAATTATAAAATAATTTTCATATACCTAAATTGAGTTACATTCTAGAAATCATCCTATAAGGCACGCTTGATATTGCAGAAAACTAAAATTCGAAAGGACAAACCTCTTAATAACAGAGTTCTTTTGAGTTTGTATTCGAAATTAGAAATAGACAGGAATCCTTACAAAATTCTGAAAACATCATTTGTGAAAGACGAGAGGACCTGACTTAGTATGAAGGGAAGAAGCGAATCGGGGTTTAAATCGAACACTGAGGGGGTGAATATCTGACGAATTTTTTTTGGCAAAAGTAATGCGTTTTCTTTTTTTGGAACATCTGTCCAAGGGCACCGAAAATTATGATTCGGAATGAACTCTAGCAACTTTTTGAAAAATTCCAAGAGGGGCTCAGAAAAATTGCGAAAGTTATAAATAATTTAGTAAAAAAAGGGTGGTTTGGTTTTTTGCAAATATCTCGGAAAATATTGTAGTTATCCGAAATTTGAAAAAATATCCTTAAAAAAGAGAAAATTTACTGAAAAAAGTCCCACCTCTCGGAACTCTATCACCAATATTTAAAAGCGAGTGATACGCGTCCCGCACGTGCTGACCGATACGGACCTTTGAACAATTAAAATTATTTTAACCCATTAAATACCATCATCAAGAAAAAAAATTCACATGACTTCTAGACACTTGAATAAACGAAAATTCCTGGGGAAAAATTTTTCCCGTGATTATTTTATTAGATATACTTT
>NW_019294204.1:13244-24938 GCF_000500325.1 Leptinotarsa decemlineata
CCTCTAAATTAAAATTATAAATATTGGTTATAGAGTTTCGGGGGGGCATGACTTTTTTTTAGTAAATTTCTTCCTCTTCATAGATTTTTTTCAAATTTTGAATATCTTCAATATTTTCCGAGATATTTGCAAATAACTAAATTGTTCATAACTTTTTTAATTTTTTCGAGCTCCTCTTGAAGAGTTCTGCAATTTTCGGTTCCCTTGGGTGGAAGTTCCAAAAAAAAATCTTGTGACTAGTCGCCTGTTCGCTATATTGAGTCAATCAATATTTTTAAGGGCCTCATATCTCTCATGGTAATTTCGATACCATAAATAACATCTGCGTATTCAAGATGGGTAAAGACTAATGATTTGCACAAAGTTATTTCACTTCTTTTGGGAAGTATCTTCCCTTCCCAAAGTATATTAATTTCATATTGCAGAAGGCACAGCGTAATAAATGGATGTGGGCTTGAAATTTGAGTGATGAATCTGAAATGACTCTGAAGATCCTTGCACAATTGAATCAGTTGATGGTGTCATCTCCAATTTTGATAGCCAAAGAGATGCGACATCGATAGCGCGAGAGCTTTCAGCCAAACATCGCTGTAGATTTTGAGGAATTGATGGAGAGACAAAATTTTTTGGATATAGAGACAGTGACTTTCATATTTGAAATCANTTGATATGTTGTGTTGGCGGAGAATTCTGCTGATTTTGTCTCTGGATCCTTCAATATATGGTAGTATGGTTGTTGTAACAGGTGTATCTCGTGTTTTCTGTTGTTTCTGTGTGATCTTGGAAGTCGCTTTTATAATTTTCTCTGAGTAGTCATTCATTTGTAAAGTTATCTCAATGGTATTCAACTCTTGTTATCTGTGTTCGTTATCTGCCAGTCTCCTTGAACGTGTAATGAGTGTTTTTGCCACAGAGTGTATTTGTTTTGGGTGGTGGTGTGAATTTGCGTTCAGGCGTCTATTGATATGTGTGGCTGTCTGGCTTTTTCATTCTGGTTACCTTCTTCAATTTCTTTCGTGAATTTGATCCGTGGATGGATTACATTAACCTGATTGAATAACCTTGACAGTTCTTGGTGTCCCTGTGACCAAATCACGGAAATGACTTATTTCAGCCAGAGTTTTGGTTTCACTTCTGACGTTGCTACTGCTTTGGTTTCGATTCTTCCATGTAGAGATTGGCAATAATGGGTGACAGTAGCGAGCCCATTGTTGTCACCTCAATGTGTCCGTATCGTTGATAGTACTTTATCGTCGACGAGTCATGTAACTTCAGTGTCAATTGGTTCTTGAAAATGACTTCAAAGTGGAAGCATAGCATATATAGTATTGGGGCCCAAAATAGAGCCTTGTGGAACACCATTATTCGTTTCTAGAAAATTGGAACAATTCTATTCGATAGAGGTCTGAACTCTAATATTTTGTAATGATATTATTAACTTCTAAGTGGGTCTAAATTCGAGAGAAAATGATTTTTTTAACGCGTTAGACATCTTGCAAAGTTGAAATATCAGGAAAAGAAATAAGAAAATATTTCTTGCATTGACTAGGCATTAGTTAGTGCAATATTTACTTGTGTTTACATGGATTTTCTACAATTCCATCGCATTTATCGAAGATGATTTTGTATGTTGTGCAAACTGGTGATAACACATATGTGCTAGTGATGTTGGTATACATTTTATACTGTAAAACAATATAACTGAAATTTGTTTTTTCTCTAGAAAATAATATTTAATAAACGTATTTTATATTCTGCCGAAGGTGCCGGTTATTCGAATGTTTTGCCTTACAATAGAAAAACAATAGAAAAGAGTGTCTTGATTCAACATAGCTGAGACAAATCTCAATTTGTTCGACGTTTTGTAACTGGAGATATACTTTCATAATAAGTTGAATGACCTCAAGTCGGGATATTTTGATCCATCAATCTGTTCATAACAGTAATTTCTGCCAATGAAAATCGAGTTTTCCCTTATTTGGTTTCTTATTCGTTATTCATCTTTTCAATCAATATTCGTTGAGTGGAACATTGAATAAATAGCCTTAAAGACTATTGCAAAAAAGCATTTAAGAGAGAGTATCGTCCCCATTCAAATGATGTAGATGAATTCTTCAGAAAAAAATTACAGTTTTAAAAAACTCAAATGCTGTGTGGAAGTTGGGATGAATTTTGGGACAGAAAGTCAATGCGATTCGAAAAGAGCAATTAGTAAATCAAATAGATATAGGTCAAATCATCAACAAGAAGAATTCGTTCATGTCAGTCTCAACTCATCTATACTGTAGGTTAATGGACTGACACCTATCAGAAAACAACTACTCCTCTGGCTGATACCACGAAGAGCGTTGGATTATATCCGACAGGTGTCAGCCAGTGCAGGATTCTTCACTGAAGTTGTTCCTGCATTGTTGTTGTTTTATTATAGGTGTCAGACCATTAACCTACAGTGTAGGTAAGTTGAGACTGGCCTGAACGAATTTTTCTTGGTAGTTTGATTTATAGCCAGTCTTGAAGAATGCCCACTTACTTTATGTAAGAATATAGGCCGATAAACTGCAAAAAAAGGAAATAATATTGAAAATATTTTCATTTTGGAAACCTTGAAGACTTTATGCCGAATAAGTAACTTCGAACAATTTATTCCTGCAAGTTCCACTTCTATGTAGATATTTTCTCAAGATGAATGTAATTCTGTAGTCATCCATTCTACCTCGAGACAGACAATTGTCTCTCTTTGTAACGCTAGTTGTCCTCTATCGCCACTAACCATCAAAGCAAATCCAATTTAGCAGCGAAGGCCACTTTCTTTCGACCGATTTATTTCTGGAATCGCTGTAGTTCAGGGTTACTCCTTTGATATTTAGAGTCAAGGGGTGAGAAATGTTGACACTATATCCTTTGTTTCCTTGTTTGCGGTTCAATATTGAACGTTTCGCCGCATTTCACTCTGGGGAATTTACCTGTGCTACCGCGTGTTCCAGATATATTGATCTTTTAGGAGTTTGGTGGGTTTTGAAGGTTTTTGAATTTGTACACGCGATCTTGTAAACGGAAATAGTTTTGATTTCTTCATGCAATAGCATTTTCCTTCTTTACAAAACTCGTAAAAACTATTTTCGGTCAACCTTTTTTCAAAGTTACTTATTAAACTTTATATACTCGTGGATGGGTAGGGAAGATTGAGATTTCAATAACTTTTTTGAACTGTCACCTTGCTTTGATTTAGTTTCTAAGGTGATGCGGACAACTGGAATTAGTATCAATTCTGTCACGACTTTGTATTTCAGACAATAATGTTTCAGACCATCAAATGATGAATTTAATTTGAAATTATCAAGATATAGAAGGATTTTCTCTGAAGAAGATATAAACAATTGTTAAATAAATTAACAATGTAAACTGGATTGAACTGTATATTCAAAGTAACTTGATTGATTGATTTATTTCAACAATCTTGAATCTATCCTTTCAATTTGAATTTTCTTTGAGGAAACATGCAAAAAGATAGGTGAATCAAGGAGTTGAAAGTTCTAGCTTAAGCTGAAAAAGGCACCAAGTATGAAAATAAATATAGTTTTAAAAAACTAAAAAACACGCTTTTATTATTATTATTATTTATTTCAATAGGTAGCATATATATTATCACTTTCTGTCTACTTTTTCACCCCAAAATGCTGAAATCCCCAAATATTCAAATATTACTTTCAATTTGTGTAACTTACATTCTTTAAAATAATAACACTTCGACAATAATATTTTATCTTCGACAATATCTTTTAAGTTGTGTATTTTATATTTCTTAGAATAGTAAGACTTTGTCAATGAGATTTCATCTTCAACAATAAAGTAAATTTTGATTTGAATTGATTGCAATAATTGATAGTTATATACAGCGCCACCTGTTCGCAAATAGATCAAGCAATAATTGATAGTTACGTACACCGCCATCTGCCCGCGAATAGATAAAAAAAATATCAATTAGGTTACGAACAGCGCTATCTGTTAATGCAGATCCCGATCTTGAGAGTTACACACAAACATGCATACAAACAATCATACATACATACAGGTGAAGCTAATATAAAGCGTGTAAAAAAGATTTTCTATCGCGATGAAATAAGTAATATCAGTAGTGAGAATGTATACAGGGTGTTCCAATGAAAACTTGACCTCCCCTGTAAGTCAGAAAATGACGTGTAATCGAAAATTTCAAAGAACACGTCAATTTTCATTTCTTTTCTAGAGGGAATAATTTTGATATGGAAATTATACCCATAACTTCACCTTCCTGCGGTCAGCCACGACTCCCCTTAATATTTTCAACGGCATGGAGGATCGAATGATACATCATTTGAAAGGTCTATTGTCTCTCTATTATTTCTGTGAATTTCTACGAAATTGGTCCACTCTTTATTGAGAAATTGAATGTTGAACGTTTTATTTAAGAAAAAACAAAAAATTCCGCTGTTGATCATTTTATTTACATAATCAACAAATGTAATATCAATGGCCACACAATCAACGGATAAAGTGTTTAAAATGACCTCCATCTAGTTCCATACTTCCACTTTCGGAAGCGTTTCTTACATTATTGAAGATGTCCGGAGTCAGAATTCGGCATTCCCGAACAATTTTCTCTCGCAGGACTTCAAGATTTGTAGAATTCATTTAGTTAATAGTAAACCTTTTGAAAAACTATTAGTTTTTTCTGCATTGATAGTTTTTGTTGAATCTAGTTGTCGCAGAACAAAAAGTAGATAGTTGGCCACTGTCACTTCTTCATGAATTATTATTTAGTCATCCTTGTTCACTGTGTTCCAACATGGTTTATTCTACTGAAGAAAGAATACGAATTGTTGCAACCTATTATCGAAATAATGAATGTGCTAAAGCTGCTGCAATAATTTATAATACGAATCATTCAGACCACAACGTGAGCCATCAACACGGTAAACAGAACACCTGCGACAGGGAATTGTTCAGGAATGCCTATGTCTGACTCTGGACATCTTCAGTAGATAGATAGATAACTTTATTAACTACGTAAATACAATGTATATTTGTAGCAGGTCCAAAAAGATGTACATTTGTAAGGTCCTGTAGATCTAAACTACACATGGAATCAATAACATAACTATTTCAGGTATTACTACAACTACGCGTATCGCTGACAGGTGTGTCCATATACTAACGAATTGAATAGAACCCATTTTTTGAAAGAAATCTTTTTAATTTTTTTAATAATGTAAGAAACGCAACAGAAAGTAGAAGTAGACTGTATATTTGTATGAAACTAGACGGAGGTCATTTTGAACACTTTATCCGTTGATTGTGTTGTCATTGATATTACTTTTGTCGATTTCCTCAATAAAATGAGCGACAGCGAATTTTCTGTTTTTTCTTAAATGAAACGTTCAACATTCAGTTTCTCAATAACGAATGAACCAATTTCGAAGAAATACCTTTCAAATGATTCATCACTCGACACCCCATCCCATTGAAAAAAATAGGGGAGTAGTTACTGACCGCAGGGGGGCGAAGTTTCGGGTATGATTTTCATTATCAGAATTAGTCCCCCTAGAAATAAAAACCGACTTGTTCTTTGAAATTTTCGATTACACGTCCGTTTCTGACTTACAGGGGGGGTCAAGTTTTTGTTGGAACGCCCTATATAAACGGGTCCATGCAATTCATCATAATGTACTCCATCATAACATCAAAGGAGAAAAATCGCAATGCATCATAACGCTACAAAATCATAATCGTAAGCCGTCATAATCGCAATTCATCATAACGTAAAACATCAGAACGTACTTTGTCATAAAGTACAAAATCATAACGTACTTATAGAAACGTCAACCGATCATAATCGCAATGCATCATATCCACATTGTATCATAAACTCAATGTATCATATCGCTAAAGCGTAGAAACCGCATTGTACAGAATCCGTATTCCATCATAACCGTAATGTATAGAATCCGTAAAGTATCATAACGTAATCATTTTTTTCATATGGTATGGTATATCACCATTTGAGATGGTGTCCACTCCATTAGTGGTTTTAATTTTTTCCTAAAAAAATCGCTGATACGATTTCTTGTATTTCAACCTATAAAAATATTTGCTGCAGGCCTTGGTTTTTGTAGAAAGAAAATGATACTTGATCCCAAAGTATCTACAGTTTTTTGAGCTCTACAATTTAAAATCAAGTTCTTCGATATCGGAGAAAAGATGCAAATTTTAGGGAGGTGTTCCACTTTTAAGTGTATCACACTGTATATAGTACATTCCAATGATTGATGTATTGAATATAAATGTGAAAAACAAATTATGTTTATCGTTTTTGAGGTAAAAGCGGTGATATCTGCAGGAAAAGACAGAGAACGAATTTAGTTCGGCGGTTGATGCCGAAGCTTGGTTTTGCGTACTACCTTGTAAAATCTGTCATCTTTGATATTTGTGGATGTGGAATGGATTGAGGGCCAGACTTAGTCAGACTTGTCTTTTAAGGACAGCCTTGGTTAAACCTACCACTACTGATGAGATCTAAAGCAGTCATTAACAGCTCTGTCCGGTGTTGGATTAAGAATATTGTGTTTTTGGGTTTAAATTTTTGATCTGTCTGTTTAAAAAAATCTGTTTAATGTATTAATGTATATAATGAATAGCTAATGACAGAGTTTTTCGCCAGAGAGAAAGACAAATCGTTTTGAATATTATTTATTTCATAAAGAAATAATTTTCTCAATATGATAGCTATTAGAAAAATACTATGCGCATTATTTCCAAGACTGTAACAGGTGATATTCTCATTATGTTGCCGTCCACTTCGCAAGGCATCCCATCATACCCATTGCGGCTTCTACAGCAGTAACACCATTTCTTTTACTGCACTCGTGTACGATTCGATCAATTTTGAGTGGGTCTACACCGGTGCGAATCAGGAACTTTCTGAGTCCTTCTACGTCCACGTCTCCGTTGGGTTTGAATGTTCCCATTTTGACTCCTACGCAGAGAGTGTGGGCGGCAAAGGAGTTTGGACCGGCCCCCTCACCTATCCTTGAGGCAGGATCCTTTTGACATTCTAGGTGGTACCTCTCTGCTTCCTCTCTATCACTCTCACTAGCATGGGCCTAGAAATGAAAACATTTTATGGAATTATATCCAGTTTCAAGTAAATTATCTAAAGATATGTCTCTACGATACGATGAATTCCGCTTTTCTGAGTATTCGCCAAATTTGTATATATGCTAACTCTAAATTACAAAGCGAGCAATATACAATGACCTTGACATTTTTCAATGTTAATAAACGGAAACGAAGTAACTCTGCCATATTATCTCAGATTTTTTTGAAAACATGTTCATTGAAAGAGAAAAAAAAGAAGCCTCTTCTACAATAGATAAGTGTTAACATCAAGTGCAAAAACGATAACATTTTATGTTAACATCGTTATTCATCTATGTATAAGACCATTTGGGAAGATGTTTAAAATGATTTCCTTGAATATCCTGACAGTAAAACAGAAATCATTTTGGAATTTTTCTGAAGTAATGAAAGCAGAATTTTCGGAAATTCTGTCTCTGAGTGCCTGTATTTTCCCAGCTTGAGTAAGATAAACATTCGAGATTTAGCCTTCGGCTACTCTTACATCTAACCCCTGATGCTCATCTAGAGTTGATAATACCCTATGGCTCTATAAATTACAAAATTAAAAATATACTAACTAAAAAATCAGACATTACTAAGTTTGTTCGACCAACATTCTCCTACATTATTCACTGTGCAGATAGTAAAGATTCTTTTATAAACTTTTTAAATGCTCTCAATAGACACAACGATTTCTATCTGTTTCTCGTCTTGCCAATATCTTCGCCTTCGTCCATGTTATCCTCTCTTTTCTTGTGTATTGCGAAGTGTCACATTCAACGTTTGCCAATGTATTTTTTCTTCCACATCTATTTTTGCTGCCCAAGTCTTCTTCACCTGCCTTTTATTCTCAGTTGCTTTATTTCGATGAAATCCACCACTGATTTCATTTCCACGTATTTCCTAACTTTTATTATTTCCCAATCTTTCTCTTTTCTTCAACTCTTCTAAGATACACCATTTCTACCGCCTGTAGACAGGTCTGTATATTGACAGGTCTGTATATTGACTTGGATACATTCATTTTTGTTTTTCTAGATTTATTGTTCAATTGCTTGATATAGCAATGATTATTGTCTCTACTTGATTATCAACTTCTTTCTCTTGTTATCCATTGTGATCTATTTCCACAGTCAAATACCCGAGAAAGTTTCCACTTTTTCAATGTTTACTTTCATTCTCAAGTTGCATATTTATATACGCCTGTTCGCCATTTCATTTTTTTTTAAATATTCCGTTCTGTACTTCTGTATTTTCCTGTATTTTTATTTTATTTTCTGTGAACAGAACAGGAGGCATCTCCTTCATATCGGCAGGTGTAGGCCAAGACTCGCCGAACAAACACTCTCTTAGTTACGATAACTCCGGGCACTCGCATAGGATATGCCTGACAGTCTCATCTTCCTATTCACACATCCTGCATAGGGGTGAGTCCACTAACCTCATATTATGGAGGTGTTTCCTTAGTTGACAGTGGCCAGTCAGAAATCCTACTGTTTTTCCTGGTCATCGCCAGATATTTGTTCGGCGCCAGCTTCCCAGGGTCGCCTAGGGTGATCCTCGCAAGATTGCATCTTTTGATTCCATCCCATCTCTTTAGGGATTGAGCATGGGTGTAACATTTGGCTAGTTTTGCAATTATCGAAGTCATCAGGCCGTAGGTGCCACTGGGCTCTAAAATTCTTAGTCCAGCCGCTTTCTTGGTTAAAGAGTCGGCAATGCGATTACCTTTATTTCTGTCGTGCCCTTTAACCCACTTCAGGATAATGTTAATATCTACCGAGGCTTTGGCTTAATCTTGGTGGCACTCTAGTACTAGCCCTGAGGTAACAAGTCTGTTCAAGGCTAATAGGGCTTGCCTGCTGTCAGTGCAGATTGTTTTTGCCAGAAAGTTCTTTCCTGGTTATTTCTTTTGTGGCGATTGAGATACCAGCTAGTTCTGTTTGAACCACGCTGGTATTTTTTCCCATTCCCCACTTAATCCTCAGGCTCAGTGATCTGGAGTACACTCCACCTCCTGAACCTTCTTTGTTTTTTAACCCTTTCGTATATATGCGTATTGCATTTGTAGCATCTGACTCTGTGATCTGTTTTATTTTTATTTTGTAAGGTGTATTGAACACAAACCTGGGTTCAATTGCGTCACTGGTTGCCTGCAGCAGATGTTGCGCAGTAAGAGCTTCTCGCCATAGGCTCAGCCTCAATTGACCCATTCCTACTTCGAGGTCTAATGATTTTTAAAATAGTAGAGGAAATTCGCCTAATATGGGGGTAGTGCCTAATATGGAGTAGTTCAATTTTAAGCAAGTAATTGTTCCGATACCTATTGTGAACATTAAAAACTAACCACCGACTTCCTAGAAAGCGCCCATTTACGTTTTGGAGCAAACTTGTGTTGCATTTCGATAGTTTAGGTTATGGTAATTTTGTGTATATTTAAGGAAACTCAAAGGTAAGTTTTTAACGAGCGTAGAAAGGTACGTAAAGATGAAGGGAGCGCCTGAAGAGATTGTGAATTCTTGTTTAGGATGAAAGATAGTCTATCCAAAAGAAATGGAGTCAATTCTCGCAAATCACTGCTTAGAAATGGATTTTTTTTTGGAATTACTCGAAAAGACGTGTGCAGATCGGCATACAGCTTATGCAAGGCTAATAGTATAAAAAATCCATTTAGCGTAGCAAAAGAAAGGGCTGGAAAGAAATGGTTTACTGGATTTATTGAAAGGCACAAAGAATTGTCATTGAGAACGCTCCAATTAACAGAGAAAATGTTGCAACATTTTCTGATTTGTATGATCCACTTCTTAAAAATATAAATCAAAATCCAACCAGGATCTTCAACTGTCATGAAACTGGCCTAACCATAGTTCAACACAAGTATATTAAAGTTGTGGGAAGAAAAGGAAAAAAACAAATTGGTGCAATTACATCAGCCGAGCGCGGATCTTTGTTGACCACAGTTATATTTTTCAGTGCAACAGGCCAATATATACCGCCCCTTTCAATTTTTTCACGTCATAATATGCGTGTCACATATCTGGTTGGATCCAACAAAATATATTTGTAAAATGGCTTCGCCATTTTATTAATATAACTAAGCCCAGCGTTGACGATTCAGTGGTGTTATTCCTGGATAGTCATTACTCTCATACGAGAAATTTGGAAGTCGCAACTGAGGCACGAGAAAACCATTTTAACATAATATGCCTTCCACCCCATTCGACTCATCGGATGCAACCTTTGGACGTAGCTTTTAACTCACCACTGAAAACCTTTTACGCCCAAGAGATCACAAACTGGCTTGGGCTTAACCCAGGACGTGTTGTATCAGGCTATCAAGTGGGAGAACTTTTTGGGAAAGCCTATATAAGAGCGGCCACCATGGATACAGCTATAAACGGGTTTAAAAAAACTGAAATGTTTCCTCCTGTTAGAAACGCATTCAAAGAAAATGATTTTGTGGCAGAAATGCAAGTAGCAATTATTGAAGAAAAAGTAGAGGAAGACACAGTAGAGGAAGAACAATCAGATAACAACGAGCCAAAAGAAAAAATCCCTGAAAAACAAGTTACCCCTCCAAGACAGCAAACCGCTGAGAGACAGGTTACCATATCGTTTTTCTATTATTTTCAAAAACAAATGTAGAGTGGCCAATGGAACATAATTTCTATATAGATCAATGTCCAGATTATTTCTTTGACAAATATTACAAAGCATCAATTTAAAATTATTAGATAAAACAAGCAACAATTGAGAGCGATTTGTTATTGTTTATTTCGAGCACTGAAAACTCACCAAAGCCAGGATGACAACAACGAAAACTGCAATGCACTTCATGATTCACCTCTTCTAAAATGAATCCTCTACTCAGAGATTTATTATATACCTACCATCGAACGGGTTATTCCCTGGACTGTGATGTACATTGGAAATTACAGTGTACAAATATGCCAGTCAACTTGTTTGTGGGACATGATCTTTGATTTAAAACAAGAGAAATATGTCGTTATCTAACTTTTTATTAGTTTTATTTGAGTATAAGAATGAATAATAAATAAATCTATAATTATAAATGCGAAAGTCACTCAACACTCATTCATTTATCTCTGTTTCTCCGTACTGGTGAATCCTAGGAAGCTGAAAGTTGGTATATAGGTGCTCCTTAAGTCTTAAATCCGCACTAAGAAAGGATTTTCAAATATTCCAACTGGGGAACCCCTGGTGGAGGTAAAAGGGGAGCGTTTACATATGGGACGTCCCCCGTAGAGGTTAAAGGGGCGCTTTACATATGAAAATTAATTTTTCATTACTGTTTCTCCATACCACTATATTTTTGGGGGCTGAAATTTTGTAAGTAGGTTCGTTTTATGTTGTAGATGTGCACCATGGAAGGATTTTCAAATATTTCTACTAACCAGACCAGATACGACCAGATGGCATGTCTCTCATACCATGGAAATACGGTAAACCTGTGGTATGGGACTTTACTTGCGTTGACACGGTCGCGGCTTCCCATCTAGGGTGTAATGTTGTGTCACG
>NW_019294205.1:1323-27484 GCF_000500325.1 Leptinotarsa decemlineata
GTGAAGAGGACCGACACTAAATGGGAAGAATATTCCTATACATGGTGGATATGGTGGAAGACCAAGGACCTTGGTCCAAAGTAGAATAATTCCCATTATTATTTTTATAATTACCAAAATTACCAAAATTTATTTTTGCTTGTGCATACCCTAACGGGCATCAGCATTCAGGCAATCTTTGGATAGCTGAGTAAGAAAATTAATATATTATAGTAGTAACTAATCCCTCTGCTTTCATTTTCTCGAAAGTTGGGAAATTTTGCTAGTGGACTTGGGAAAATTTGGATTTTCTCCCCCTCTAGACTGTCACTTTTCAACTGATCAAGTCCCCTTAAAACCACTCTCCTTTATATAAAAGTATAGGGTCGTTATATAGGTAATTGTATCTATTATTTATATAGTGAACGGTATTGACTAGTATTGACTTGCTAGAGAATAGTTTCGAACACTCGATCCACACTATGATCGGACCGAGACCGGAGCGAGATCGGACCGATAACGGCATCATAGTGTGGATCGAGCTATATTCTTTTCGACCAACCGGTACTGGCGTGATGTCGGNTGTGACGTATGTATAAACACTTTTGTGTAACAACATGAATAAAGTATCTATCTATCTATCTATCTACATCGTGTCATACGTTGTTGTTTATCAATCTAATACCTTGGAAAATCCAGTGTGTTCAAAATTCACGGGATCAACAATTTTTGAGAAATTTCAGATAATCTCTCTGAAATAAATGAGTTATCTCCAATATGAGCGAACGTGATATTACCGAGTCAGGTTGGAAGGTCGAGTCTCCTTTATCTATTTTAGTAATTATCATTAAACAGTAGAGTGAAAAAAGAGTTATACGATGGGTTTCCAAAAGATGATTGTATTCTTGCGAAACACTTTGGAATAAGAGAATTTTTCCAAACTTAGCGAACCGCCCCGACTCCGCACGGGTGCAATATTGATACCAAATATAAATTCACCCATCGGAAATTTGAGGGTATAGAGAAACAGTGATGGACTTGCAATTATTAAGCAGTTTGGGACTGCTCAGGATAGTATTGTAAGATGTCAAGTCATTGAGTGTCAGAAGTAGAACATTTTATATTATTTTTTTTTGAGAGATGAACAAGCATGGACAATACTTACAAGCACTCTTTCCAAACACCAGAACTGCAATACCCTACACGATGCGCGTTTCACCAACCAAGTTGGTGTTTTCAGAAGATGAAGTAAACTTCAGGTTGGTGAAACCAGCGTCGAATAGAGTATTGCAGGTATGTGGGAAAAGTGCTTGTTATGGATTTATTCCACACCAGAGGTTCCAGTTTTACCATATATTACAGTATTTCCAGAGTTGAACAATTTTTTTCATTTGATTTCTTTCTAGTTTCAGATTTTGGATAGAAGAAATAGCATATCAGAAGGTAATGTGTTCGAAGAAAGTACTGACACCGATGAAACTTTGGACAATAACAAACTGGCAGACACTTATACATCTCATGAAAGTGTACTAAATTTGAGAACAGGTAGGCTTCATTTAATGATCTTATGATACAGAATGAACTACATCTTTATTTTTCCAGCATTGAGCACACTTCACCTCATCCCAACTAGCAAAGCTAGACAAAGAAACTTTTTACAGGGTAAAATTGGTGCTAATTCTCTTCTGGGGCCTGAAAAAGATTGATCAATTTTTGTGTTATGGAGATTAGTTGGATAGTTCCACAATATTTGGTTTGCGATCTGATTAGGTAAACACGCCACTGACAAGTGGTTACATCTTGTCAGTGGCGTGTTATTCCACTCCGAGGTAAGTATATGTCTCTAGACATCCAGATGGTGGCATTTCGGAGACATAGCGGCAACTTCTTTTGTTGTCGCTATGGTCAAACAGATGAATCGTCAGTCGCAGAACACGCCCTCTCAGAGGGTAGTCATGACATTGCCTTCGAACTAGCGCAAGTTGTTGATGAAACCAGAGGTTATTATCTGGGGCCTCAGAGTAATATTTGCTACTCTGAGTTTGGGGCTAATCAGAGAGGCCATACAAATACATAAACATAAGAATAATTTAAACCGTAAGGAAGAGAGCTCAAACTTCAACAAGACATAAATACCGGCACTTTATAACACAAAGAGTATCCCAGTAATTGAAGAAGGGTTGGACGTTCGACACCCAGTCCTAGTATGAGAACAAACACACCAGGGCCATTTTCAGTTTGTGCATCGCAGCACTTCGACCGTTGCCGCATCGCCTAATGTTTGCTGCAGTAGCAGACGAAACGTCAAGTATAAAATCCTGCAGATTACGGCAAATAAATCCGGAAACATAAGACAATTTGTTAGACACTGGGCCGTGAATGCCTACATAGCAATATCAAAATCAAAAGCCTCTCCTCAGAGAGAATAAACTATAAATAATTTCCGTCNAAACCGGATAAACCTCTCACGTTTATCATGGACACTGTAAGATACAATTATGAGTAGTTTAATTGGTAATACTAGTTACAGACTATAAAAGATGAAAATATAATCTTTATTGATAGAATTAGACCGTGACGTTTTGACAAGTCTTCATTATCGAAAGTACAACTTCCACATATAAAAATGTCTCATTATGAGCTATAGAAGTACTACTTTAAATAATATAAAATATGTATAAATAGGACAAACCGATCAAAATACAGACATAGTAAAAATCAATCAGTAAGTCCACTTCCACTACTTTCGTTCATAAATTCAAAGTTCTTGGTGACCTCTAAACGAAGTGACTCTGATTGACTCCTCAATTGGATTTAGAAAAAAAGAAATATGAGAGGATACTCCGCACATTTACTCAAAGACCTTTACCCCTATTTTCGGTATTCATTGATGACGTTATTTGCAATATTCTTATTTATATTTCAATGAAACAGTTGGAAGGCCAAACATTTTTTTTGTCGTAGATCTCATTTAAAAACTCATGCTTTTTCACTTCAATTGGTTTGAAAATTTCGTTATTAACTTGAGGATATCTTTTTTGTTGAATGCGTTACTGAAAACAAACAATTTTGGGATTTCACCAACTTTTTTTTCAGGTAATAATTCAACCCGAACCATATGGTGTGGCACTGATAATAGGTGCATGGAACTACCCCGTACAACTATGTTTGGCACCGCTTTCAGGAGCCATTGCGGCTGGAAACACAGTCGTTCTGAAACCATCAGAAATAGCTCCAAACACTGCAAAAGTTATAGCACAACTCTTACCCAAATATCTAGATTCTAAATGTTACCATGTAGTAAATGGGGGAATACCAGAAACTACCGAACTATTGGAACAAAGATTCGATTATATATTCTACACCGGAAACTGCAATGTGGGAAAGATAATTCACAGGGCAGCTAGTAAGTACCTCACTCCTGTCACTCTTGAGTTAGGTGGAAAAAGCCCGGTGTACATCGACTCGACGGCCGACTTGGATTTGACGGCGGCCAGAGTTCTTTTTGGACGTTTCGCCAATGCTGGTCAAAGCTGCATTGCACCAGATTACATCCTGTGCTCAAAAGAAATAGAAACAAAATTCATAGAGGCGTGTAAAAGATGCATGACAAAATGGTATGGTGAAAATATAAAAGAATCTCCTGATTATGGAAGGATAGTAAACAGAAATCATTTTCAAAGGATAGTGAAACTTTTGGAAGGTAAGGATTAAAGATAGAACTTTCAAAGTGTAATATGCCCAAAAAAGATAGAATTTTTGTCAGAAATGATGTGAAAAAAGACCGATTCAATGAGATTGTTCCACTCTTAGGAACAATAGGAACAAATTTCAAATGATCTGAAACATCACTACTATATACAAGTGAGTCGCTCGCCTTCTCACATTTTTTAATGATTGTGGTGTAGTACTCAGCCCAAGCATTGATATTTGATTCTTATAGACATGGCCGTCGCCATGGGGTGGGATGAGGGGCGTGCCTCCCCCCCCTGCTTTTTCGACCTGGGAAAAGGTTTGGAAATTTTTGGCCGTGAAGATAGAAAAAAATAAAAGTAACAAAATGAATAAAATCAAAAAAATTCAAATGATATTATTTATATAGTGAACGGTATTGACTAGTATTGACTTGCTAGAGAATAGTTTCGTTTTCAAAAACAGGAACAAAAAACTTTTTTTTTCGAAATCAAACTCGACACCCGAGTTTTACTAAACAAACAAAAACTAGTCTAAGTCGCGTGTTTTGCTGTGTAATGGTTGTCTGTTTCCACTACACGAACACTCGATCCACACTATGATCGGACCGAGACCGGAGCGAGATCGGACCGATAACGGCATCATAGTGTGGATCGAGCTATATTCTTTTCGACCAACCGGTACTGGCGTGATGTCGGATGGGAATCAGAGCGATGCGATAGTGAGAATACTCTGATTCTTTCTTGTTTGAGAATACTTTACCGGACCGGGAACGGACCGAGACCGGAGCGAGATCGGACCGAGAACGGCATCATAGTGTGGATCGAGCCTTATCATCATGCCTGCTCTATGCGATGTATTTATAATGGCCTGCGGTTTTTTATAATCGAATCTTTCGAGCGAGAATAGCGAAAGCTAAAAAACCAAGATACTGTTAAGATATTCGTTAAGACCTTGTTAAGAAAAATATTTTATTGTATTCAAGAAATGCTTCATTATGAAATTTTCACTACACACATTACGCCGTCGTTTTTGTTTTACAAAACGCGAATGTTTTTGTAAAACTGTGTGGTGAAAACCTCACAATGAAGTGTTTTTTGAATATGTTATGGACTGTCATCTGTCATTAAGTATCGGCCGATACTTGGTGATCGGCCGATTATTCTTTGTATTCTTTGTTTTCGTTTACATTTTTCATTCTTTACCACTGCTGTTATATGCATATAAAATGTTATTACAGAAGTTGAATACTTCTTCAAGTGGGGTAGAAAAAAGCAGAAGAAGCAACATTGATATTGTATAATGATATATACATTTTATTGTATTGTATATGAATACATGTATTTTACATATATAATCAGTGGGCATTCTTGAAAAATTGCAATAAATCAAATCATCTAAAGGAACAATTCGTTCAGGCGAATCTCAACTCCCTACACTGTAGGTTAATGAACTGACACCCATCAGAAAACAACTACTCCCCTAGCTAATACCACGAAGGGCTTTGGATTGTATCCAACAGGTGTCAGTGCAGGATTCTTCACTGAAGTTATTCCTGCATATGATATTGGCGAGACAACTACCGCAATAGATTTTAAATTATTGGAACACACTTGCAGACCGCTTTCGGCCTGTTTGGTCACTCGTCAGTGCAAGGTAGTGTCTATCATCAACATAAACTCGATGATTTCCGATAATCGAATTCCTTTAGAGTATCATTCCTCGAACTAGGCTGAGGAGAAATGAAATCTTTGTCGCCGTCCATAAATCTAATTCCATATATTTTCAATTCTAACATTCAAAGACATGAAAAGTGGTTGTCATGTATCGGTTTCAATAGTTTCAAGCACTCTTCACTTATTATGTGGCCGTTCTCTACGGCATGTTGAGCAACATTACATTTTTCTAGTCTATAAAGCTGAATATGTGAAACATGCTCCTTATAGCGAGCTATTATAGTACCCTCAGTTTGACCAACATTCATTCCATCGAAATCCTTATAGGTGATTTCGTAAATCCCGACTTTTTTCCATTGTCTTAACATTTTTCCCAATATTTTCTCAAGGGTAATGTGAACAGTCTATGGCCAATTATGGTGGTAAATGTCAGGGATATATCTGAAACTACTAGTATTCCTTCTATATACCTACTTCAAATTATAAACCCCTATCGGCGTTCCTCATTACTGGAACATCCAGAGATGATATTATAGCAACTCGTTATCTTAAGATTCATACGTAAACTTCATATTTGAGAATCTGTTGTGAAGAGAGACAAAAAATTCTCTACCATACTCCTATTTGTGGCGGATATGGCAAATACATCATCAACATATCGGATCCAAGTACTTGGAAAGTTATATATTTCTACTGAGTGAGAATTGCAATAAAGTAATAGCTTGGTCAAACTAAGATAAGGATCATGTTTCACATATTCGGTTTCATAGGCTACAGAATATATGAGGAATGCTTGTTACCGGTACATGACAAACGGTTTTTAGATGCCTTCGAAGGTTTCGAAATCGAAAAATGAGGAATGAGATCGACAACAGAAGTCTCATACCAAACAGTCACAAGTAGAAACCAGGTTGATATCAGTTCATAATCAGGTAGTCATTATTATTGAAACAGTTAGGTATAAATATAGAATATGAAAATAGGTAATTCTAAGAATTTTTCGAATTATCTTTATTCGGTTATGGGGATTATTTAGTTAGATTTATATAAAAGCTCCAATCAGTTTCAGTAATCTTCTGATGGAGTTAACTATCACTAACTAATATTACTGGAGTTTTTCCCAACACCAAACCGTTATTTTAACACCTCGACACGTGTTTCGAACACCAAGGGATCAACTTCAAGAGGCAGTTTGATCTTCCTCTTGAAGATAATCACTTGGTGATCATATACGTATCGAGGTGTTAAAATAACGGTTTGGTGTTGGGAAAAAAATCCAGTAATACTCATTACTACACCAAAGATTCCAAACAGTGCATCACAAGTATCACTAACTAGTTGGTGATAGGCGCGTGGAGAGAAATTATTTTTGTTGTGTCGTGGAAAAAGTGTTTTCAATAGATCAATATAGAATTGTATTTTTCAGGATCCAAGATTGCTGTTGGTGGTAAACATGATATCGACGATTTGTACATTGAGCCCACGATACTGCAAGAAGTCAAACCAACAGATCCTGTTATGCAGGAAGAAATATTCGGGCCTATTCTTCCTATTGTTAACATCGACAATGCTGGTAACGCCATTGATTTCATCAACGAGAGAGAGAAACCGCTAGCCTTATATATATTTTCTAACGACAAAACAATCCACGACCTCTTCTTAAAGAACACCTCCAGCGGAAACATGCTAATCAACGATACTATGATGCACTTCAGTTGTGAAACCATACCTTTTGGAGGGGTTGGTAACAGTGGAATGGGAGGTTACCATGGAAAATTCTCGTTCGATACGTTTTCTCACATGAAAGGCACCCTCATTAAAAAATTGGACAAAGTGGGAGAATACTTGAACGCAGCAAGATATCCGCCATTTTCGGAGAGCAAGATGAACTTTGTCGTAAATGCTACCAAGAAACGGCCATCAATTCCAGGATTGAGGTATTTTTCTACGTTTGTCATCTTTGGACTTGGAGTCGCTTCGGCACTCATAAGTAAATGTATGTTGAAATGTATAGAAACTAGGAAAAATGAATAAATATTTTTGAAACGGTTAAATATATTTTTATAAATCATTCGTGAGACAGCTCCGACAATTATGTCCTTACATCTCTTATAAAATATTTCAAAAATGAAATCAACTTCGGCCTGCATGATTTCAGTTTTTTAAGTAACACTTTTTTACGCGCGCTTGACTTGGGGAGTAAGCTGATAAATGCGTCATGGGAGCATTAAAAAAAGTGTGATCAGGCGAGGCGAACGGAAGTTGAGAGGGAGGTAGTTACTGAAGATAGAATCATACGTTGCCGCTAATTTTAACAGGAGATTTGAATGTTAATTTCGCGTCCGAAGATGAACAACTCTTGGTAAAGCTTCCACAAGATAAATTAGAATTGGAAATAAATAATAACCGAAATGAACCTACCACAGGACATGGAAAAACAATCGATGCACTTTTCTCTAAATATCTTTCTAATTTTAATTCGAAAACATATGTATCTTATTTTCCATACCATAAGCATATTGTCTAGGTTTTACAATCAACCACAGTAATAACTGATGTAACCGAAAATGGAAATGGTAAATAAAAACTTATTCAAAAATAATAATTTATCAAATTGTAGAAAACCAGTATATGTATTTACATACATATAACTTCTTTAGCTCCATCTATATACATACATATAAATGGAGTCGTGTGGTATGAAGCACACTAGATGTTTTCAATTTCAAAACTGATTTTCTCTAAAGATAATTTAATGAAAAAGATTGATCAATTTTTGTGTTATGGAGATTAGTTGGATAGTTCCACAATATTTGGTTTGCGATCTGATTAGGTAAACACGCCACTGACAAGTGGTTACATCTTGTCAGTGGCGTGTTATTCCACTCCGAGGTAAGTATATGTCTCTAGACATCCAGATGGTGGCATTTCGGAGACATAGCGGCAACTTCTTTTGTTGTCGCTATGGTCAAACAGATACTTTATAACACAGAGTATCCCAGTAATTGAAGAAGGGTTGGACGTTCGACACCCAGTCCTATTATGAGAACAAACACACCAGGGCCATTTTCAGTTTGTGCGTCGCAGCACTTCGACCGTTGCCGCATCGCCTAATGTTTGCTGCAGTAGCAGACGAAACGTCAGGTATAAAATCCTGCAGATTACGGCAAATAAATCCGGAAACATAGGACAATTTGTTAGACACTGGGCCGTGAATGCCTACATAGCAATATCAAAATCAAAAGCCTCTCCTCAGAGAGAATAAAACGAAGGATATTTGGAAATTACCAAAACAATAAGTTCATTACAGTACAATTGTTCACAATTGTTCGATTTCTTCTCTATCATTCCTTTTTCGAAGATTTTAGTTCTTGTTTCTCCATTTTTCATCATTATTATGAACAAACAATGACATCATAATATATGAATTTTTCCTTTAAAAATATAACAAATAAGATTCGCCAAGAGAAATATAATGATATATAGGTTTCAGTGCTAAATTTAATAATATTATCACTATTGCTGTGCAAATCTAACAAAATCTTCACGAACATAAAACTAAACAGTAATCATAAATTTTGAATACTCTGATCCGTTACTATTGTGAATATTCTATTATGATTTTTATGGATAGTGTTCAAGCATTAGAACTTTATAGCAGTTGCTGCTCGGGCAGTAAAATCTGTCAATTTTCTTAGCTTTTGCAGCGGTTGCTGTACATGAAAATACAGCATGAAGCAGCCGAACTGTATTTCTGTGGTCTGTGCGTCTTTGGCATCCTGTGGGCAAGTGTCAAATTATGTCAATCATATCATGTCATAATTATGTATTACAATACAAACAAAAACAAGTTTCTTTGATGTTAAAATTACATTACAAACATTTTGGATTTATTTGTGTTACATGTCTTTGCAAAAACGTATATTCTCGAAAAGCTTTTCAACAAAACATGTCCCAAAACCTAATCATTCGGTGAAAATGTTAAGAATTCGATGTTCTAATATTAGCAAAATCAATAAGTTCACCTTCAGTAGATTACAATGGAACAGAAAGGTAAACTGAATAAGAGATCCGGATTTGCTAGTTTTATATTGCCAAATAAAATTCCGAATAAAGTAGGTGTAACTGTGACAAAATGTCAGAGTGCAAAAGATAAAAGTTTGAGACACCTTACCACCAGAGAAGCAAACAGTGATACAGCTATATGCAAAAGGCCTTTGAGTTTTGATGTAAACCACAGATGCATAAATGGAAAACTGCCAATGAATAAAGTAGGTATAAATTAGTATTCTTCCAAGGAAATAGTTCATTTGCACTGCACGGTGAACAAAGGTACAATATCCATTGAAATTCACTCCGGGATAATAGTACCTTGAGATTTAATATAGATGTTCAAGGGTATTGAATTGGCAAATCCTAATTTGCAAATCCCAATTTGCCAATTCAAAGTACTTGTTAATAATTTTTAAGTGAAATATATACCTGCCTGTTAATTTCAACACTGCCAGATTTACCAGATAGAGGATTGATGTATTATATAACTTCAGTATTTCTAGATTTTTTACGGAATGTTGAGTAATAGAATAATCTGGAAATAATTTTTTGTTATCTGAGTTCTTAGCATACATGTTTGTAATTATCAAGCACTATGAATTTGAATTTCTCCTTTTCTTAAATTTTGTCGCTTTACCAAATAAACAATTTTTTGGGCAGCCATTTCGAAACAAGCATATTAAGCTTATTAGTATTACTAGCAATATTAATAACAATCACCAAAATGTAAATATTTTCAGTCAAGTAACTTCATAAAAGCCAGCTCAATTCATGAATTACCTACCTTAGTATCTCAAGAAGTTGAATTATTGGTGAGTATTGGAAACATTCACTCAATATATTCAGATGCTCAGCTTAACTTATCACTTTATGAAATTCCATATCTTTTACTTTCTCTTGCAATTATTAAGCAGTTTGGGACTGCTCAGGATAGTATTGTAAGATGTCAAGTCATTGAGTGTCAGAAGTAGAACATTTTATATTATTTTTTATTGAGAGATGAACAAGCATGGACAATACTTACAAGCACTCTTTCCAAACACCAGAACTGCAATACCCTACACGATGCGCGTTTCACCAACCAAGTTGGTGTTTTCAGAAGATGAAGTAAACTTCAGGTTGGTAAAACCAGCGTCGGATAGAGTAGTGCAGGTATGTGGGAAAAGTGCTTGTTATGGATTTATTCCACACCAGAGGTTCCAGTTTTACCATATATTACAGTATTTCCAGAGTTGAACAATTTTTTTCATTTGATTTCTTTCTAGTTTCAGATTTTGGATAGAAGAAACAGCATATCAGAAGGTAATGTGTTCGAAGAAAGTACTGACACAGATGAAACTTTGGACAATAACAAACTGGCAGACACTTATACATCTCATGAAAGTGTACTAAATTTGAGAACAGGTAGGCTTCATTTAATGATCTAATGATACAGAATGAACTTCATCTTTATTTTTCCAGCATTGAGCACACTTCACCTCATCCCAACTAGCAAAGCTAGACAAAGAAACTTTTTACAGGGTAAAATTGGTGCTAATTCTCTTCTGGGGCCTTGTGAATTGGACAGGGTTTGTCCTAATAGAGAAATTACTATTTTTGTGGGAACTTGGAATATGAATGGACATTCTCCTCCAAAGTAAAGCTGTATTATTTTTAATATCACTTCAAAGTTATTTCAACAACAATTATATTTCTTTCAGAGAGCTGAATGATTTTGTGTTGCCTCTGAATATGGAACATGTTCCTGATATTCTGTCCTTTGGCACACAAGAATCATCTTCCGAAAGGTATGAATGGGAAGTCAGTTTGCAGGAAACTATTGGTCCATCTCACCTACTCTTTCATTCTGTTTCTTTAGGTGAGTTGTAATGATTGTATTTTTGAGGCAATTATTCTTCAAATTTTATATTTTGAAATAGATTGAACGTGATTGAAAAACACAATTACTACTTCTATCACAATTCACTTCAAATTGAATCAGTGAATAAATTCCCTTGACAGCAATCTGACTATTCCTGATTATTCCTGCTGAATATTTCGCAGTCATTATTTATTTATTTATCCAACGGCAAAGCCAATTTACAAAAACATATTTAACAAAGTGTGAGTAGCTACAAAGTATTTTTGAATGCTCTTGTCTGATATCTACATTACAATTTAAAATTTTACAAAACATTTAGCAAAGTGTGAAATACAAAATATTAATGAATCCTTATGTCTAGTGACTACATTACTAATAGATGAAACAATTCTGGTACTTACAAGAAAAAAGATGTAACAAATATGGTACTTACAAAGAAAATGGTAGGGTAAAGAAAAGCTTCCAAAACGCTATAGCCTTTTCAATTGATTTTTAAAGACCTGAAGTGATACATTCAACAGATCCAAGTTATTATGATATTGATTTCCCAGCTTCAGAATACGAAGAATCGGACTGTTCAAAGCATAATTGGTATGGAAAAATGTCATGATATCTTGTATCTTTTTGTTTGATATGAAAAGTTATTAGTTGAAGTAGTTCTAGGCAATTTATTTCACTATTTATTAATTTGAAGAGGAAACTCAAGTTCATAGAAATTCTCCTATCTTCCAATGATTTTATATTTAACTTGGTTAAGAGTTAACTGTACTCATATTCATTTCATTTAATACCAAAGTGAAAAGCACAATTCCTTAAGAATTTCTTTTGAACATTCTCAATCAAATCGATATTTACATTATAGTATGGGTCCCATGTAAACGAACAATATTCCAGAATGGATCTTTGGACAGCACAATGTAATTTTTTTTTGTTTTAATTGAAAAATTAGTAGAAACTCTCAACATAAAACCCAGCATTTTAAGACTTTTTGCCACAATTTCTGATACTTGAAGATTAAAATTAATTTCACTATCAAATTTATCTTCCAGATTGCAAATAAATATTTCACTATGAATGTATGTAGAATAAATTATTTTTTGACACAACAAAAGCTCATATCATAACACTCAGCTATAGACTGATGCACAAACTTGATCTGTTTTAATTTTTTTCAACCATTCATAGGTTAACTAAAAAATGTGTTAAGTAAAATGGTTGCATTGCATTTCAATACTTTAGTATAAGATTTAATAAATTTGTGAACTCAAAATATTTTTAGTACCCCTTTTGATGTTTAAATATGTTTACACTCTGTTGATCAGAATCATCATAGACTAGTCAAATAGAACTGGAAAAGATATGTTCAACCTTGATGAGTCTATAAATATATTGATAATAACATCTATGGGTCTTAGATGTGATAGCCAAAAAAATTGGAAAACCCTATTTCAATATTTATGTTTTTTAAACTATGTATAATTATAAAAGAAGAAGAGTTAGTTTTTTGTTAAATGCTTCAATCAGTACTTCTCGTCTACTCAGGTAGAGTATAGTTTAGTATTTATTCTTGTTAAGGAAAAGTAAAAAAGAATAATGATGATTAGCAAATTAGCAAAAATAAGTTGTGAATTCAGTTCACGAAAATAAAATGAAAATTTGTAATAAAATTCACAATTAATAGAATTATTGAAAATGTAATGTTCAAATCTCGCTTTCAAAATCACAGAAGCCTTCAACAAGATATTCAGGCAATCTGAAACTGATGGAAATTAAAACAGACATTGGGCATAATTTAATTTATTATAATGAATTTAAGTTTCACAATGAGCTACCAAACAATTAAAAAAATTTGAACAATCAAAAATGTTTAACCAAATATGAAAAATTATTCCTTGTATATATGTTGTGATGTGAGTGTTTATGTATACTATATTGATGATTTTTTGCAGTTTCAATTTGTCTTTCTTTTGTCTTCAGTATTTAATTTTGTTCCCTACCGTAAGCATCAATTTTCTTGGAAAAATAAATCGTTATTATTCTAGGAGAGATTAGTTTTTAGGAAAAACTTTTTTCAGCTTTTTACTTCTCCATCGATTATGTAGAAAGTGAAAATTTCAGAAGAATAGAAGTTTTGTTTACAAAATGGAAGAAAAATATCCTTCAAAACAGCAGCCTTCAATGAATGTTATGAAAATCACTTCTTCTCATTCAGTTCTTCCCAAATATTTGTAATGGAATTGAAAAAGATATAAACAGTAATCCTGCACAATGTAACATATGAAAGAGTATTGATATCAAATTTCACTAACAAGAAGAAACTTTTAATCTACACGTTAAAAAAAAATCAAAACCTGTGAATTAATTGATTCAAAATAAATCGAGCTCAAAATTATGTTGAAAAATTATATACTCTCCATATGTTTTCAGTAAGGAATCAGTACTCTTTTTTTCAGGTACTTTACACCTATCAACTTTCATCAGAAGAGATTTAATTTGGTATGTTTCAATTCCTGAAGAGGCAAGTTTATCAGTAAGACCTGGAACAGCATTCCGAACCAAAGGAGCCGTAGCCACTTCCTTCATGGTTTTTGGTACCTCATTTTTATTTGTAACAGCCCACCTGACAGCACACCAGGAAAAAGTGAAAGAACGAGTCGGAGATGTTAAAAGAATTGTACATTCGCTTGATCTACCAAAGACACTGCCATGCAAGAACAAAAATAAAGGTAAAGAAACACACTTTCCCTGCAAAATAATAATTAGGAAAATGAGATTTTATGATGAGATAATCTTTTTTGACCTCCATTCAATTGTAAAATTTCTTGTATAAGGGTACTATACATGTAAACAAATAAACTGTTATTGAATGTGATTGGTTAGTGAAACTGTGAATTTTCATAGTTCGTTTTCAGTAAGTACGAAAAAAGTTGTTTGAAGACTTGTTTTTTTGTATACTAATTTAATTCCCAGGCACATCTTGTATATATGGCACAAAGAATATGAACTTTTGAAATTTCAACTGTTGCAAGACTTTGACAACCAAATTCCTGTAATTATCTTTATGATTATTATAAATATTAAAATAGAATCTTATAAATCACTTTCAGCACTTGTAGGCCAGGGGTATTTAGAGATTTTCAGAAAAGTCTTGAAACATGTGAATAATCCCCCATTAATAATTTAATGAATTCACTACCCTGTGTTTTCTTTTCAATTCTATTGGTTTTGCATTCTTTTTGGTTTCTTTGTTCATTTTACTGTTTCGTCAATATTTTCTAAATGTGTTTCTTTTTTTCTGTTTCAGATATCACTTAAAGGTGAGAATGAGGTATGAAATTTGAGAAGAGGATCCACCCAATATGGAACTACACATTGTCAGTTTCAAATTTACTTTTTAGACACAAAGTAAAATTATTTTCTCAATTTTGAAATATCTGAAGATTTTGATATGAATATTACCAAATATTTTATGGTCTGTTTAAATATTTTTGCTTGTGATGAAACAAATCATACAAAAATAAACTAATTCTAATTTTGGAAAGTACATTAGTATCACATTCATTTCTAGATCTTCAAATTTATTTTATATTTTTGAATGAACTATTTTTTTTTGCTAATTCATCCTTATCAAATCTTTCATTTTAATGTTAATTAAAGTAATCACCTTGGTCTAAAGATAAGTAAATAGATATCATAAGATTATAAAATAATTATTGGAAGTCTACTATATAAATCAGTCATGATGTGAGTCAGTGAGTGAGTATTAATTCATGCATGAGTCTATACATAAATATGGTATAAACTTCTTAGACTAAATTGAAAGGGGTTATATTTTTAGGAGAGGGTAATTTTTGGGAAAGAAAATTTTTGGCTTTCTACTTCTCCATCTTAATACAAAAAAAATTGGGAATCTTCCAAAGGAAGGAAGGAATCAGTCAATTGAAAAAAAAATAAATACAAAGATGTGTAGATTATGCACTGATGATGACAGTGTTCCATGTAAGTGAAATGTTACCTCTTTCATTTAGTATATTGTGTAGGAATCCTGTGAGTGATATCTGATTCAATTCAGTAACTGGAATACAAATTGAGTAAAGTGTTTTTTGTAATTTAGTGTACATATAAAAGTATTTGTTTCAAAAGTATTTTTCTTTTGTGTAATTCAATGTTTATATGAAAGTAGCTGTTTCAGGAGTGCTTTCTCTTCCAGTTTGTGTCTGAAAGTTACTTCTTTGCATAAAATAAAATAATTCTCGACTTGATATTCTTGGTGTAACATTATATATTACTCTGATTACTTTTTTCTGGGCACTGAATGCTTTGTGAAGGTATGGGGACACCAGTCATATTGTAATGCCGATTGAACCAGTCCATGAGACAAGAGCATGAGTGTATTCCAAGATACTATTTCTCTAATCCTCTTCAGTTCCTTTCTTAATTACTTTAGTTCAATATCAAGGGTAAAATGGTACCAAATCAATATTTGGTTTGAACCAAAGATCCCAAGCAGAAAAAAGACATTTCTTGTACCAAAACACTTACAGAAATCAATTGAGTCAGATGACTGTGGATTAAAATTCTAAATAGACACCTCTCCCAAGTTCCTATGGTAACTGATTGTCGAAAGCTAATTCCCATGCTGATAATAAGTGGAACAACTTCCCTAGCTGACAATAAGTGGGACATTGGATTAAATGTGACAGACATTTTGGCAAGTCTTTCCACTGAAAAAATTCCTGCAAGAAACAAATTGGACAAAGTACCGAGCCCTGAGATACTCAAAAATATATTTGTTGTGTGTATGAAATTATATACCTCGGAACCAACAAGTTTCATTAGTAATATGTATGTTACACAGTAAACAGAAATAGTGCACCACCATGTGCACTATCAACAGCATCATATCGCCCAGAACAATAATCGATGTGCGAACAGTCGAGCGTGCTACATCACATTACCCAATTACCCAACCGATTAACCAGAACGCTTCCCGTCAAGCGTTTACGCCGCCGATCAATCAGGACATACCGCGTCACAGTTACAGCCTACAGCAACATATAAATAGACAAGCATTGACAAGGACAATTCAGATTGAAATTCAGCTGCCAAGCAGAGCACGTGATTATTGAAAGTGTGATATCACTATATACGAAAGTTAGATTTGGGTATAGGCATACTAAGGCTATCTGCAGAGCGGGTGTTGTGACAATCTTCTGAATAATAACTTTTTTTATGTATAAAAGTTCCTGTTTACAAAATAAATAATGAAGTAAATGTTAATCTTCCGTGTTTAATAAAGAGTGGCTTACATGAATCTTTTCTTTTCGCTTTGCATAAGTACCTGAGTGCTCTTTTCTGTAGTACAAAGATGAAAACGTTTGTCTATGCATTAGCCCCCAAAATTGTATTCCATATCGCAGTATGAAGCTTTGGTCAAATCAGAAACATAAATGGATGTGAAACTTTGAAAGTTTCAGTATGCTTTCTAGATAATCTAATACAAGCACTGCTCCCAAACACCAGAACTGGAACACTAAGCCAGAAGTTTCTTTCATTTTCATTACTCGTAGAACAATTTTCCTTCAGATGACAGTGCATATAACAATGACTGCTACTGCAGAGGAGCTGAAATTATATGAATCGAGTCATATCCCCCAATATGAATAATACCTTCATAACTTCCAACTATGTAAAATATTAATGTACATATTCTTTCCAAACTCGAGTTTCTTCAGTTCACGAGATTTTCATTAACTTTCAAATAATGTTAGGAAGACGGTAGAAAAAGTGTTGTAATTCTTGAACTTTCAGATGTTACCCAGAATTTTGACTACGTTTTCTGGTCAGGAGACTTAAACTTCAGACTTTCAACGCCAAGAGCTAAAGTTCTGGAGTGGCTGTCCAATACTAGTTTCCCACTGCCTCCACATTTACCTCATGGATATATGCATCATGATCAACTGTGTTCAGTTCTAGCAGATGGAGCAGCTTTCAAGGGTTTTTATGAAGCAAAAATTACATTTCCACCCTCTTATAAGGTAATTCAAACATGCAGAATAACCATAAAGATAAACATAAAAAAAAGTAAAAAAAATCTAATGGATTATTGTCAGATTTTCAAGTCTTATTCAGTTCAAACAATGATAAAAGTATGCATGTGCAATTTAATTCTGTTCTAGTATGATCCTGGAACACAAAATTTTGATTCATCTTCCAAGCAAAGAACTCCTGCGTATACTGACAGAATATTGTACAAACAAAAAAATTCCCGTAGATTGAGTGGCCATTTGGAAAATCCACCGTTGCAGTGCTTAGTTTACGATTCTGTACCATCAATTACAACTTCTGACCACAAACCAGTTTGGGGTGTGTTCAAAGTACATTTAAGGCCTGGTTTGGACACGTGAGTTCCCTATTAATCTTATATTTTTAAGTAAATCATATACCATGAATTTAATTCCTCTATAATATTTGGTGTACAGCCTGTTATTAAGTCAGTTTTCACCTTAAGAGTTTACAAGAAATTTGATTTGATGGTTAGAATTTTATACAGTGTGTATCATCTGAATGGAATAAATTCGATTAAAATCAATGGGGGTTTGTCCCAAAAAGACGCTTCTAAACTTTCATTATTATTTTAGTTACGTATTTTTGTCAACAAAATCTTTTTAACCAGGATGCGTCACCTAACAGTGGCCAATACCAACTCTTTTTTTTTAATGCAAAAATCTTACTTATTATCCAAATTTTGAATTTCAGCTTTGATATTTTTATCAATGTGGAATTCAAAAATAATTATTGATAGTTTTCTTTATTTTAGACTAAAATGTCTGTCATATGAATGCAAGACAGCAGTTATGTTATAGTTGTTTGATTTTTTTTAAACCTCATATCAGAAAAATGGCAGATGATTGTTTAATGAAATAACACAGGGACGCAAATAAAAGTGGCTCATAACAAATTTACAAATTTGCCTGTTATATCCCAGGAAACAATTAGGTGAATTTGAAATTAAATTTCAGGAGTTTGGACATTTGAGATAGATAAAAAACTAGCTGCCAAAGGCAATAGGTAATGTTAAAATGTGTAGAATGTTCGAAAAATACATATACAGAGTATTGCATTTAAAATAAAAAAGTTGTTATTAGCCACTATTACATAACACACGCTATATAAAACGTTTGGGTTGAAAAATAATGAGCAATCTAAAATACCAGTCATGCACGAGCATTTTTTTGGAACATTCCCGCATGTATTTATTTAATAACGAAATTATTCCATTTGGTTGATACACACTTTATAGTAGACAGAGCCTAGTTAAATAGAATGGATCCACCTCTCACAGCTCGGTCTTGAAACGAAGTATCACTGGGTTCTATTCCTTGCCTTATTTTTCTGATTTGTTGATGGTCTTTGATTCCATATGTCATATTTTATTTCACAATACCCGCTGATAAAACAAATTAACAAATAGAAATAATATAAATTTCACAGTAAATCATAAAAGTAATCTAGCCCCTGTCCCAATTCCCAAATAGAAATACCAGTATTTAGTTGTTTTGCTAATTCCAATCTCTTGTGAATAGAAAGAAGTGTAGGATAAAACACGAGGTGTTTTCTACCATTATTTTCCCTAAAACAACAATTCATTACATGAAGTGTCTGATCCCGACCACAGACAATAATTACATGATAGAAAATGAAGACTTACTTGTATTCAAAGTAATGTTCGGCAATTTCTGGATCATACTGCAATTTACCATTATATAGTTTCAATTTTTGAATATATTCATGGGAAACAATGGGACCTCCCCCATTAACTGTATAATCGTTGCCATAAAAATTGAGTCCTGTCAATATTTTATTTCTTTTATTTTCTTCAGAAGTTAGGGTTGTTATACAGTCACTAACCCAAGGCAAAGGTGCATTTGGCCCTAAAAAATTCAACTATAAGTTATAAAGATGACAAACTGAGTGAATGAAAATTATTTTTATAGTTACCCGGCATTCTCGGGTTGGAAAAATCATAAGTCATGAGTGAAAAAGCTGTTACATGATCATATAATGCATCAAAATGCTTTTCAGTGAATAGTTCTTCTTTTCCTCTCTTTGGAGGTATCACAAGAATAGTCTGCAAGCTCTCTGCACTCAGAGCATCAGCTAGAAGGAAGAAAGTCTAAAATATCAAAGGAATTTCAGAAAAAATCTTACCAAGCTCTCTGACTAAGCTGACTAGGGAATCAAATTGCACAAGTGATGCAATTTGTGACCAAACTTCTATGACATATCCATCAAATCCATATTTTTTAGCCGTTTGAATGAAGGTCTTTGATAAAGCTCTCAGTTCTTTTGTGGTCGAAAATAGTTCCACATAGTCTTGGCTTGTCCATTGGTCAAATATTATTCTAGGTACCACTGAAAGAAAATAAGAAAATAATTATTATTTTTACATAACCCTGAGTTTTGTTGCAACATTTTATAATATTTATTTTGATGTTTGTATATTTCCTAATTTTTTGTGGTTGTTACTGAGTTTTATTATGTTATAATTTTTGGCATAGCGAAAAGATTCTACAAATTGACTGATGTGGAAAAAAGTTGACTTAGGTTAATGTCAATGAAGTAATCATGAATTCAGACATGACATTTTCAACAGCAAAACTTGAAACTGAAAAAATAACATTTAAGTTATGAATTCTGTGAGATTTTATTCGTCAGACTTCAGTCATCTTCAACTTGCTGACCGATTAGACAAATATTTGTTTTAGAATGCCAACCATGAATGAGTTAATTGTTTTAATGGTATTTATCAGATCTGACTTAATCCAACTAATTTGTTACCTATGTTACTTTCTTTCTTGCTTTGATTACTTGAACATAAAATGTTTTGTTCAGAAATCAAATACAATTACAATATATAATACATGTTTCAAAGCTGAGTATTCGTTTCACTTTTGTATTTTCATCCACTGATCATGAACCTTGGCCGAGTTTTTATTACCATAAGTGAGTTCATGAAATCAGCGATTCTAGTTGAATTTTGTAAAACTGCCACCAGAATCAACTACAAATTCTTTGTAAAAATGGGTGCTGTAGTCTGATGGAATTTAGGAAATCAATAGTTTTATATGGACAAAAATTAAAGTAGTAAGTGAATGAAGGTCTGCAGTATGCTATTGTGAAAACAAGGTATCATTTTATGAGTTTTTATTACTGGAAGTAATTTCATTAAAATTATCAATATCTCAATGTAAAAGTGGTCGCATCTCTGTAAAAAAACGGACGCCAATTTCAACTTCAGATTGATCAGTAAATAAAAATTCATAAGAATTAAAAACCCTGAGATGTTTACTAAATTATTCCTGTGTTTCTTTACTGAAGGTGAAGCATCGTTTTATTCATTCTGGTGAGTTTTTGACTGATAACAAATGAAGGTTTTAAGGAGAGAGTCATATTTTTTATGTAGATAAAATAATTATGGCTAGCTATTAATAAATCTCTAAAGTCTATCCAAATCCAAGATAGACTAAAACAAAACAAAACTGAAGCGTGATGTTCACGTGATCGCCCAGTGTCAGATGGAAAGGGCAGCGTTCATTGGTGAATTCGCCTTCTTGGTACGAGTTCGGTACCAGCACAGGGTTGTAATCAGTCGTTTNAAGAAATAATTACGTCTCTTTTCATATAATGCTTGAGTGCGCTGTGAAAAATCCAATGAAAATCTTTTTATATTACACATATCTGCATTTTTCCCGTTAAACTGCAAAACTTGTGTATTTCACTCGTTATTATAAAAAAGTTTTCCTAAGTATGATATAGCATTTGTGATCAACAAGATGTTGGTTCTGAATAAGACCCTGGCCAATTCTTGGGATTTTCAATATCACGCGTGTAGGGCATGTCAATGTTTACATCCACTCTATATTGGATTTGAATTTGCTTTAGGGTACAATAAGTAACAAAAAAATAACAGAAATTAATAATGGTAGAATACCTTTCAGCTTCCTTTCTCTTCCAGCATTTCGAATAGCTGTTATCCACTTTTCATCAACATCATGAGTGCCCCTTATTTCATATTTAGCAGTGCCCTTTCTAACTATTTGCAACCATACAGGACTTATGTGAGAAAACTTATTGCCAAATATTTTTGCAATGTCATAGCCATGATTGTTCCACTAAAAATGAGAGCTTAAATTTTGAGTAGTCAGGAAATACTCAACTTACTGGTGTAACATAACCTAACACTAACCCATCAAAATTATATTCGTCCACTTCTCTGAAGAAACCTTGGTGATTAGTAAGTATTTCTCTAGAAGTTGGAGCTACATTTACATAGTTCTTATTAAATACCGTATAATTCTGAGGGCCTATCTTCGCCTTATCAACTTTAGGTTTGGTTTCTTTATTTCCTCTTGGAGATTTGGGCGACAAAGTTGCTTCAGTCTTGTATGACTTATGTAAAAAAGAGGACAAAATTAAAAAAACTATTATTTGAATATTCATGCTAAATATTTAATACTGAAGATAACGTTTGAGATAAAAATTTTGGTAATTTTATGTATTTCATAAACGTACTTTCTTTTAACTTAACCTCACTTGTCACATTTGACATCTGTTAAACGGGGACAACACACCGACATGACCTAAGGCACAGATACAGACTAAATTTTTATCTGTGTCACAGATACTAAGGTAAGGTTATGTCAATGGGACAAAACCAAAGATTATTCAATTATCTTCATCGTCCAGTTACGACATCTGACGCATATTGAAACTAAGACAGATGATAAAACAAAACCAGTCTTGTCAGCTGTGTCATATATTGTTGTGGTTTTCTAAGCCTCCCGTGAGTAAAGGTTATTTATTTTCCCTAATCATCAGTTTCTAATACATATAATAAACGCACTAAAATCATTATTTACGAATTCACAATAAATTGACTCCAAACAAAATAGAAACATAAACCTATGTTTAACATTCAGTTATTCCGACCAGCTGTTAGCTGTTTGAGTAGCGCCATCATCGATAGAAATTCCTCCCCATACCAATGTTTTGTGATTGATAAAACTACATAACGGTACACTACGTAACTTGTAGTATGCAGGATTTTATTTCTATGACAGAGCTCTCTACTCTTTGACGAGTGACGTATTCAACATGGGATGAATTCTCAATTTCACCGATTGTTTCAATGAATTCATCTATTAGACCTTCGAAACGTTAGCACATTTGTAAGGGTTTGGCCGATATAATTTCCTTAAAAATTTTCCCCATTCCTACTATTGATAAATTATCGCGAGTTAACTGTACTCTTTTGGTTCAAGCCTGTAAGTTAAGTTAATTTATCAACAGTAGGAATAGGAGAATTTTTTAAGGAATTCATGTCGGCAAAACACTACATGGAAAACAGCACCATAGTGTCAAATAAGTTGCTGACCTGACCTGTATCTACCACCATAGTATAGCAAAAAAATGCTCAATTGCTCAGTAAAAGCCATAAAGATATTTGATTGAAATATTAATTTTGATTTCTTGTACATCATTTCCATTGTAAATTAAAGTGGTGTCATCAGCAAACATTTGTAACTTACCAAATAAATTTACTGTAGCTAAAGAATTGAAATATATATAAGAAACAAAACAGGTCCAAGTATTAATCCTTGCAGTACCCCACATATTATTTTTTTCTGAACTGATTATGTCGCCAATATAGACATATTGCTTTCTGTTCATTAAATAATTTTGAAACCAATTGTAAACTAAACCTTTGATACCTATATTATGCATTATTTTCAGAAGAATTCCATGGTCCACAGTATCAAATGCAAGTCTAATGAAAGAACTCCACATTTTTGTCTGAATCTAAATCTAGCTATAATTGGGTTATGGCATCTAATACTGCCGATTCTGTTACAATTTTTTCTAAATCCGTATTGCCCATCATATAATAATTTTGTCTTTTCAAGATATTCAAACAATCTAGAATGTCCTGATTTTTCAATAATCTATATGAAATTGGTCTATAATTCGTCAATTTGGTCTTTTTTACATGCTTTAAATAATGGTTTTACTTTTGCAATTTTAGCATTATTAGGTACCAAATCTGTTGAAAAAGAAAGATTTATCAATTTACTTATCAGTGGTGCTAATTTTGATTTAACTTTTTAAACAATTTTTATGGTAATTCCATCGAATCTTGAAGCTTTTCTTGAATCTAACATATTAATTAATTCTTCTGGTTCGGTAGGCTTGAGATACATAGACGATAATTTTGAGTAAACTGCTGGACTACCTTGAGTGGGAATAGGAATACTAGATGATAAATTTGTACCGTTATTGTATCTTTATTATTACTTTGATGAATGAAAAAATAATTATACATATTCTTGTTTATGATAAATTACCATATGATTTGAACATCTACAATGTTAAATTTTCTTCAAAATACAGTAACATGGGTACACAGAACGATTAGAGTACTTTTGAAAATTTAATTTATTCATATAGTATGAATTTATACCTGACCTGTTCAGGTAGATTCATTCATTAGATAGTAGGCATACACATAGGTAATATGTCAGGGTATAAAATAGTTGTAATTTAGAAGTAACTTATTATTTTAAGCTTGAGAAAGCTATTGTATAGCGAAAAACAAAAAAGCAACACGTGTTTTTTGAATACGTTAGCTATGGATTTTCATCAAGTATCGACCAATTCCATCGTAGTTACTTTTTAGTTTTTAGACCAGCGGTACTCAACCTTTTTTCCCCTTGGGCCACATAGTCGCTACTGCTAGACCTTGCGGGCCGCAATAATAAAACTGAACTGAACAAACTACTTTCAGGTTTTGCGTTATTAGAGTTGGACGTTGTATATAAAATACAATAAAACGCAACTGTAAAAATAAACCATTTATTTAAAAATGAATGTGATGATTGACATTGATGCAAACTATTTACAATTTCTGACAAACCTGGCACATAATTACTACATGCTACTCTCAAAACGTCGTCCAGGTGCGAATCACTTAGTCGGGATCTATAAACCTTTTTCGCATATTTAATTTTTGAATATGAGGATTCGCACAGGTGAGTTGACGCAAACAAGGTGAGGAGCAAGTGTACGCAATTTTTGAGCGTTTTGTAGTTATCCGGTACTAATTTCCAGAATTCTTCATATTTGTTTACTTCTCTGTTTTCTTTAAAAATCGCCTCCAGATTTGTATCATTTTTAAAATCAATTAGTTCATCCGATAACTTTGCAACATCAAATCCCAATACCGCAAGTTGTGAAGTAGTGGCTACTTCTAAGTGCCAAATCCTTGAATCTTTCTTGAAATTCGTTGCTCAGGGAAACTAAGTAATTAGAAATAGTAGTATAGTTTTCTGGGTTTTACTTTGCACAAGAATGGGATGTTACTCGCTTGAAGACTTGAATTGGAATTGACTTGTGAAATTGGCCGCGGTGGTAGTGCGCCCGACTCACGATGGGAAGACCGTGGGTTCGATTCCTGCCTCGACCAGATATTTTTCTCGAGAGAATTTATCTGGTTGAAGCTGGGATGATTCTGCAACCGTGTTAGGAATTACACGTTAAAAGGTAAGACCTCGTTAGTCCTTAGCTCGCACAAGTTTCTCAACTTCTGAGAGTTGTTCGTATGGGGGCGACAGCTGATTAACGGAAAAACAGATTTCAAACAGAAAGAGAGAGAAGAATCATGATTTTTCTTCAACGTATTGATGAAATCCGGCATTCAGTCCTGCCAACACCGTTCGCGAGTATTCGAACACTAGGCTTTCCGGTGTTCGACCACAGTATATTCACAAAATGGAAATGAAAATTCTTCTGAGAATAAATTATACTCTATTTTACACATAATTTTCAACTTAATTCTAGACTGGTATAGGTACTTCTTTTGCTACCGCATGTAATGTCTGTTCAGTATTCAAACCGACATTTCTGATTTGTTTAGAAACAGAACACCATAGTTCTCCGTGGTGTGGTTCAGCATCTAAACATCTTTTCTTCACATCTTCTTGTTGCTCTTTGGTACCATGTAATTGTTCAAAACGGTACAAATACGCCCAAGAATCCCCCAAATCAGGTTCAATTTTCAAAGTGCGATGAAACCATTCACGACATTTTGCAATCTTTCTTTCAGACCAGAAGAGTTTGCTCACAGCTAATAAAACATGAGGATCGTGTTCACATTTTTTCAAAGCATCCACCTACAAAAAAAAATTACATGTTATTAAGGGTAATTACAAATATTAATAAATTATTCAGATTTTGATATTTATTGGACAAAAGTAATTTTTTGTGGAGGAAATCAGTTTTTTATCGAACTCTTTTTCATCATGGATAATCGAATATAAGTTGCAATTTTTTTTTCTTGGCTTCAGTTCATTCCCAAACTCCCTTGACAGTTGTCGAAAGGGATTTGAAATATTTAATATGTCAATATTATCATTGACTTTTGGAACATTCTATGTAGTACAAGGTGTTCTCGTATATTAGTTGGTTGCAATCTTGCCACTTTCAATATCTTCCTTCAAAATGGGTAGCCAAGTATGATCCAATCCAAGGAACTGTTTGAAATAGGCTTTTCTTTATTTGTAACTCGAAGGCTGCGGGCACGAAACTCGCGAAAGCGACGCGGAGCGAAGCGATGGAAGTATTTCGCGTGGTCACGAAACGCCACCGCTCGTTTCTTGCGCGTCACCTACTGTTGATGTTGTATAGATTGCCACCGTTTCACCGTCGCGTCGCCTCGACATCTTTCGACTGTCGCCATCACTTGACCTTCGCCATCGCTCGGCCATCACTATTTTCGTGCCCGCATCCTAAGGTTGAAACATGAGGGTTAAAAATATTTGTTTAATGTGTACCCCTTGGAAAT
>NW_019294206.1:0-26981 GCF_000500325.1 Leptinotarsa decemlineata
GCTATTCATTTTTAATTCTTCTTTACAGTTGTTTCAGGAATTTCAAATCATTTTATATAGTAGACGATGGAAGTCCGAACTAGTGAAATTCATAATGAAACATTGTCCATCACCTTCAAACAAATGCAGTTTAAGTTCCTTTTTTTCTATAGAAGTTTCTTTACTACATCATATGTATGGACATGTCTATTTGCTAAAGCAAAATCAAACTCTACGGAAGGAGCCATTCGAAACGAGTTGAGTTTGAAAGTCAATAACGCTCCAGGTTAGAAAAACAACACGAGCATCCACAAAATTTCCAGATATAGGAAAATCTGGCTCGCTGGAGTCGAATACCTGATACACCAACGTTAAATAAGCAATTGGAAAAAGACTTTTTCGCACTCATGAAACAAAAGTATTTGTTTTTTTAAGTTGGATTTGATATTCCGAATATTACATCAGCAATGTGGAAGTTGCTGGAAATCAAAGTTTGCCTTTTATCATAGGTAAATCACAAATTCAATTTGAAACTTCAAATTCACATCATGCTACAAACTCCGTGTAGATAGTTGTTGAACAATTTACAAACCCTGCCAGATTCTGTGGCCCTTTAAATTCCCTTGAGATGACTGGATTGTAACATTGGTGGATATTTCAGTTTATTTGAATACTTTCTTAAATTCCTTCCAGTTTATTGTATTATTGAGAAAAATTGGCATTTTTTTTTAGTTCTCTAATGTAATTAAGTTATTGAAGAATTTATGGCTGAAAAAGAATTATTTCGATCTATTATGAAACACCTAGAAAACGTCTACAAAAAAGTCAGGGATTATATATGTTTATCTCTAGGGATTACCCACAATAATCATTTTCTATTCTGGAGAAATAATGGCTTATTTACGAAGCGATTTCAAGCAATACAACATTCATTCTTATCCAATTAAGTTCCTTGAATACACTGTGCATTCAACATGGATCAATATGGCCTTTTACAGCATATAAATTAGATGAATATTCTCGAAGATATTACAGATTTGAAATGCAGGGACATAGCGGGTGCGGCGGTACCGCCCGGGGGGCGGGCGGCGTTTGTTTATAAATAGCGCATCGAAGGCCGCACTTCGCTGTGTAGCACTTTATGATTAGCAGAGATCGTACGCGTTTATATGTATATTGTCAGCATTGCACCCGTGCGGAACAGGAGCGGGTCACTAGTATAGTAATAAGCTGAAAAGGGCCCAAAAAATTTAAATTTGGGGAAAAAAACAGATACGAAGCTACAAAAACACATGATATTGAAACGGACCAAACTCTTGAAACAAAGTGATAATTCTCAACTAAGGACAGTAGCAGGATCCAACTCCATACACCTCATCAATCTCAGACAGGACAATTTCAACTGTAGAGACCTACTTTTCAACATCGATACATATATTTTCACAGAAATGAAGTTCAAAAGGGCGGAAAATGAAATGACTACTAAAAAATATGCAGCGTTAAGTAAAACAATGAATGAATCAATAGTAAAAAAATCAAAAAACAAGTTTACGTTTACATGCTCTAAAGAAATGACTTTAATATGAAATGAACACATCATTTCATTACATTACACAATTTACATATAGCTTGCGAGTTTCACCTGTTTAGGTAAACAAAAATACAATACGTTACTTAATCCTACTTGTGATGTACTGTTTAGAACCTTTGGTGTAGTAATGAATATTACTGGAGTTTTTTCCAAACACCAAACCGTTATTTTAACACCTCGACACGTGTTTCGATCACCAAGTGATCATCCTCAAGAGACAGATCAAACTCATCTTCCTCTTGAAGATGATTTATTTATTCATTTTCAGTGGAATACAAACGGACGCCAAAGATTTCAGATTGAGTTGTATTTTAATTTGTAATAGATCTTTGAGATTATTAAAGAATTGTCTATTGATATAGGTGACAAATTTGTTTTGTATAGATTCAAGTCTTTCAATATACGAGATATATATGGGGTTTCAAATAACTGAAGCAGAACTGAACTGGTCATTTAAATAAGCCATGTAAAGTGTACGAATTAATATGCGAGTCAAATAATAGCTTAGAGAGTCATATAATACTCCTAAGTACTTAACTTCAGATGTTTTCTTTAGTTGCTGTTTGTTTATGTGATATTGGTGATGGTAATATTTTTGTTTCATGTAAATGTAATAGAGTGGCATTTTTTAAGATTATTAAATAAAGAGTTTTTCTCACATAATTCCACAAGTTTATTGATGTCGTTCTGAATGAGGAGTGAATCGTTGTAACATGTTACAGTGTGGAATACTTTCAAGTCGTCAGCATACATTAAAAAATCGCAGTAGGAGAAACAACTAGATATATCGTTAATATAAATGTTGAAAAGGAGAGGCCCCAGATGGGAGCCTTGAGGGATTCCGGAAGTAATATTGATGAATTTATAACTAAATTTTCCCAGAGTGACTGCCTGAGACCTATTTGTAATGCGACTGAAACCATCTTAGCAGATCACCATGTATACCGATTTCCGCCAGTTTGTCGAGTAAAATTGCATGATCTATCTTTTCCAATGCCTTGCTGAAATCGGTATAGATGGCATCAATCTGGTAGCCTTTATCCATGCTCTTTAAGAGATATCCAGTATAAATAAATAAATTGGTTTCAATCGAGCGATGTTTTGATCACTTGGTGATCAATGTCGAGGTGTTAAAATAACGGTTTGGTGTTACTTGATCTTGACAAAAGTAACTGTTAAATTTTTTTTCATAAAATAGGTAAATCTGGCGACAAGGTTTTATGTGATGTAATATATTCATCACTTTGATGTAATTTGAAGTGTATTTTTTTTAGAGCGGGTAAGTTTATTTTGTCGAATGTTTCTCACTAATAAGTCATTCATTAACTATTTTTTCCATTATTCACGCTCAATTAAAAAACTTCGACACGTTCAAAAACGAAGATAGCATTTTATAGTTCTCCTACTTTCTTTTCATTACTTACTGCGTCAAGGTTTATAAAATTCATACCACATATAGGTATACCCTTATCAATGAAGTTGTAAATAACACGCAATATTGGAGTCGTTAAGGTTCAATGCGTTTTTTTTATTGTAACCTCATCCATATCCCAAAATTGTGTTTGTTGACATCCACCTTTGTTCCAGTATTGTTTTGCCATATCCTATCGACGAGAAAACATAAGACAATATGAATTAAGAGCTTTAAATGAAATGGACTGCAAGAACTGGATAGAAGCTATCAGAGAAGCCAGGTGAGTCATGTTTCCATCATAAGCTTAATTAGAACTATATCCGATAGTGGCAAAGCTTTGCATTACAAACCAATTAACAGTTTGAACAAGACACCACAGCCCGTTGATGAGAATTATTATGTGTACGCATAATAACAGTTTGATATCGATCAACGTATTACAAACATGATCGTTTGCACAAGCTAGCCGTCCGAAAAGGGTTACAGTATATTATCCATTTTCTATAAGTAGTTAGTGCAAAAAAACGGTTTTTGAATCTTTTTTTTCGATATCATTCAATTAGTATGTCAAAACGACTTCATAGTAAATAGTGATTCAAGAGAAAGGGTTATGTTCATACTTTTTTAATGTTTTGAGTAAATTGGTACAAATATGACGATGCTACTCGTGCGAAGCCAAACTTATCATTATCACTACACAGCTGGTTAACGAAAAACAGAATTAACAGATTTTTTTAACTATCACAGGTCGATGATTCATCAATAGTAAAAAAATCAAAANCAATCTAATCATATGTTTTCAAAATCAAATCACTCAGTACATCAAAACCTACTTTATTGTCTTGCTTCGTACTTTGATTGATATTCAATCATTCATTCTGGAAGCCAATAATCTAGGTCGATTAATGCTGACACATTGGAAGTCAGCTAACAACGGGGAAACTGTGGTAGCTATGTTTTGTGATTTTTCAAAAGCCTTCGATTGCGTAAATCATAGTCTCCTTTTAAAGAAGCTCTGCTTCTATGGTTTCAGAGGTGCTCGTTTGCCTGATACTTAAGCAATAGAAAATAAATAGTAGGTACAATCGAATGGACAACTCTCTTCCAGTGGAGAGATCTTTTCTGGTGTCCCACAAGGATCAGTTCTAGGTCCAATTATTTTTCTTCTGTATTTAAATGATCTGGCTTTCATTTCAGTCAGAGGAAATTTAACAATTTTTGCAGATGACACTACCATCCTCTGGCATGAAAGAAATGACCAGCAATTGAAATATACTATCACTAGTGACCTTGAAATGGAAAATTGATGTGATTCCAGTTACTGATATTTTGCTTCAAATGAATCGAACGTACTTACCTTTAGCACTTTCTGTGAAGATTTGAGCCTAAACGGACAAACTTCAGAAAACAAAAATAATTCAAAATTCCTATTGATGGATTACTTTTCTATGATTGAAGCTCATTTGAGATATGAAATTGCCTTTTGGGGATTTTGTAGTCAACAAGTACTACAATCAGTGTTTGTCCTACATAAAAGGGCAGCTAGATACCTATGCAAAGCTCGAATGCGTGAACTCTGTAGACTATTATTTATCAGCAAGGGCATTTCAACCCTCACCTGCCTTTTTATTCTAGAGTCTGTATGTCTAATACACAAAAACCTTGATACAGTTGATACCCCAAAACCAAGCAGTCAAATAAAATATGTTACAAGGCAAATATCGAAAAATAAATTACCTATCCCTGTTCCGAAATCTACTTTGACAAAGGACTCTCTGATTTCCGAAATCAAAAAGGAGAAAAATGATTACAAATTCAGAAAAATAATGAAAGAAGCTCTACTCAAAAGCATTCTATAATCTCGAGGAATTTTACAGTGAAACTCTGCTATGATTTTATTTTAGATATGATTTTGTTCTCAGTATGTATTATTTATGTTTTATTTGCTTTTTTAGTTAATTTTTATGTGATTTTTTATATACCCACTCATTTTATCTATATTTGACATACGTTCATTTTTCAACTGATTAGTATAGGGTTTTTCTACTTTTGTAAATATTTTGTATATTTAAAAAAGCACTCTTTAACAACTTTTTCCCAACATGCCTTTTCAATAAGAACTTGATTTCTTGGACAATGAATTATATTTCTCTCTCTCTCAGCAATAACTGTATTTTTGGAAAACTGAGTGAAGGGTTAAAAACGGTCGGGCTCATGACTATCCGATTTAAATTTTTGTAGGTACTATTTTTGATTTGTGTATATTTATTCCTTTCAATGAATCTTGTAATCATTGTTGTCTAATGAAATACTTAGAGTTTCTGACCGATCAACTTCTAAAATTCATATAAGATCAATCGAATTATCTCAATTCGAAAAGAATTTACTTTAAGGAATGTGTGACGTAAGTCCTCTGTATCTTATGACTTGTCAATGGATAAGATTAATTTTTCATATCATCAGCGTAGAATAACTTGTGACTCCCCATCTGATGAATTATATCAAATGACAAGTGAAGAGCACTCGGCCGAATATGAAGCCTCGAGGAGAAATACTTGTGACGGCAATATCGGAGAAAAATGAGTTGCCACTTTTACCCTGAAACTACTATTTGCGATATAATGATCTAGAAACGATGTTTTCCTTCTTTCAAATGAATTTTTCGAGTTCTGTACATCAGGTTTCCTGAAGCCTGTTGAAAGTTATGGCGAACTAATAAAAGCAAGTAGGACAAATGAAAAAGAAAATTCTTTGAAAAATATTAGTAGATTGAAACAGATTGTGAGAAAAATAAAAAAGGCGCAATTTCGAAAATATCTTCAATTCAGTCATATGAGTTATCGAAACTGAATCACTCAGTACATCAAAACCTACTTTATTGTCTTGCTTCGTACTTTGATTGATATTCAATCATTCATTCTGGAAGCCAATAATCTAGGTCGATTAATGCTAGGTCAACTAGGAACTAGGATGACATAAATATGTAGGCAAAATGAAAGATGAAATAAACTCAAAAATATAAGGAACAGAAATAAAAGGAGGGAGTACAAAGGAATTCATTAATGATGAAATATGCTGTAGTGAACTCATTGTTTGATAAAACATTGAATTCAAGGTTTGTAGAGTAGCCGGTTTGTTGCGAAAACCATTATTAAATGATAATGATACAGTTTTATAAATTGAGAACATACTCGTGGGGTGATCTGAAAAGTTTTCAACATGGTCTTTTTCACCAAGTTGATTGGTGATTGGTAAAGAGAGTGGGTCTATCCGACCCTTAACCGCAACCCGCAAGGGTTTATTGTGGCTCACACCTATTCACACTCGACTAAATAAACCCAGTTTCCTAACGAAGCCGATAAGTTCATATGGTTAGTAGTCTTTCAGTTCAGATGGTAAGAGTACAGCTCTGCCGGATTCTAAAAACCTGATTCGGTCCCCAGCGGGGCAGGCACAAAGTATATGCTCTGATGTTTCATCGTTAATGAGGTAGTCGGATAGTCAAGGTGCAAGATTCCCACTTTGATACCTGCGACAACATTCCCATATGAGGGTTTTTGCACGTCAGCTACACCTGACGATGCCTTAGATTCAACCGTGCAGGGCTTTTTCGCCTCTGGTTTTGCTGAATCATCACTTGGACGCAAACGTTTGCTAACCTGCTCATGGGGGGTTTGTTCCTCTACCCTGAGACAGATTCTGCGTACGCCGCTCGAGAATTTGGTGCAAGGCGGTTTCATAAGGTACCCCGCTCTTGAGCAGACGACTCAGGAAATGGAGACTTGAGAAGCTCTCACTCCTGATCTAAATTTACAGAGAGGTCAGTTGGAGTCGTAAGCTCGACATCCATCTCCTCTGTAGACTCAGCGTCAGAAAAAATTTTTAAGTTCACTCTATCCATAAAATCCCCACGAGTAGCTGGGGAAAGAAGGTCAATCGCGGCAGAGCTCCGCAACTACAAGTCATTCTGTCATTCCAGTATCCAGGGGGGCTACGTGGAAACAGATATCCGATGGCCGGTTTGCTCAACCCCCACATCTCAAGCTAATGCACTCATCAAAAACAGCATGCACAGTGGTTCAGGCAGCGAACCCACCTTATGGCATATAATAGTGGATCCAAATTTCATCTACAGTAATTAATTGCGCTTAAACTACGTCAACAGATCCTGGGAAATGTTCATTCGAACACGCGTTTGGTGTAACGTGAGCAAACGCGGCACCCAACGCACGGACAGCTTTCCGTTGGACGGACAGCCTAAATGTTGATTCAATATGTGACAAACACGTTTTTTGACATGTTTATAACCTCTGCTATCTCTACCACTTTAATTCGGCGGTGGTCTAGCACCGTTTAGTGAACTTTTATTTATTTACCAATATAGGGGTTACAAACAGGTTAACAAATCCAATAGAGAACCCACTTTATAATTTTAGTTCAAGTGGGCTTTGAGAAAAAAGAGTGTAAATGTTGATTTTTTGTGAATTACATTGGACAATCGAAGAATAACATAATTCTTATAAGAGCGACAGAGACTACAGAAATGATCACAACTTATCAATGAAATTTTTTTTCATCCTGCATTTGAAACAGTCTAAAGAGATTTCAAAATATTAAATATCATTGCATTTCGTTAAAGGTTTTAAGCATTCTATAAAATGGTGAATTTTGAGCAGCATTCGTCCTTGTGCAAGTTAACTCAAAGAATTCTGTACGCCTCAACGTTCTCCCTGAATATTGAACTCGATTTTGGAATAAAGCTCAGGGCAGTGGACTAATCCTTTCATAAACTTGAAAATCATGATAAGATCCGTAACAGTTCTTCTATCCTTCATAGGCATAATATTGTATTGGCGCATAATGGGACTGTAATCGCTATTCATAATTGGAAAATTTAATTTGTGACTAATGTACTGAGGATTCCAAACAACCGATGCAAAGCAGAGCCTACTATGTACATATGCATAATATAAATGGAGGAGAGGTTCTGCCGTTCTGAAATTTTGACAGTTTCTTTTGACGAATCCAATAGTACTGTTACATTCATCGACGTTTTTTTCTAGGTATATGTGAATTAAATGACAACTTCGAGTCCATAATTATTCCCAAGTTTTTAACTTCTGAAACTGAGTTCAGTTCGTGATTTTCAAAGTAATAATTATTTCTGATTATATTTTTGTTCCTGGAGAATGAGACTGACAGGCATTTTTGTGAATTGAGGAACAAATCATTATCATCACAAAATTTTTGAACCGCTTCAAGTCCTCCTAAATTTCTCCGCTGTCATATCAATCCTTTACTGTGTGATAGATTTTCAAGTCATCGGCATATAGTAAAAATTTACACTTATTAAAGCAACTAGAGATTTCGTTGATTCATATAATGAAAAATAAAGGACCCAAATGGCTGCCTTGAGGAACTCCGGAGGATACCGTGAAGGGGAGTAACGTAAATCCATTTATAGCCACCATTTGTGACCTGTTATTCAAATAGGACCATATCCATCTCAATAAAAATTCATTCACAACGACTTCAGCAAATCTATGTGTATAGAAAACGAAGTATTCACTTCAGCTTCAGATTATTTACTGAACTGGTTGAGAACTTGGGATTGAGGTTTAAATGAGAACTTAATGTATCATCGGCAAAACAAATATAGTTGTCGGAGGATATGAAATATTATTGAGGTGTTATTGAGATGGGTCCATTACACAAGCATAGAAAAACTCCATGAGTTATCCTATGGGAGGTCGATGACGAGTTGTCAACACTGACCAGGTTAGGTTATGTTAGGTCAAAAGTGAGTGGGCCTTTTCGTACCTTCACCGAAACCCGCAAGGGTTTATTGTGGCTCACACCCCATGGTATTCCAGGCCAGTGTGGCCAGGAATCCAGACCAGAGACGATTTGTTGAGTCTTCCTTTTGAGGAGAGTCGTTTTTGGCAATTTGCTACCAACTTAGACATTGCTAGGTATAACTGACTAAGTATAACTGAATGAATACTGTAGCTAATCTCCGGATCCCTTTAAAGTTCAGTTCAAGTTTTCCATCACACAATCTGAAGCTTTCCATAGAACGTTCAGGTAGTACCCCATGTAGGCTATTCAGTTTGGAAATCGATTTTTTTATAATTCTGTTCCGCAATAATGGAATCTTTCCAACTCCATTATTTATTGCGTATTTAGATTGGATTCAACGAAATATTTCAAGAATGAAGTTTCAAGATGTCGCCAAGTTGAATTTATCATGCTCCGTTTTTTATAGCTTTCCAATAGGTCGATATCCGTTTTACCTGTGAAAGTGGTAGATCTGTAGATTTTGATTGAATATTCTTCAGCATTTTGGTATTGAATTCTTTGATTTTTAGCTGCTTCTACACTTCCTAAGTGAAGACTTGACATGGAAGATCGTGGATGTCCAACATGTTTTTAAATGAAGATTTTCTAGGTCCTGTATTGAAGTGAAGTGGCGCCTCAATGGGGTGAAGAAGATCCCAGAATACAACCTTGTGGTAGTCTATATTTTATCGGAGCTTGTTTGCTATATTTGTTTGTATATTTGTTTGTACATCCAAATTATTGAAACCTTTCTATCTGAGATCAAGAAATACCGCCCAGGTTGTTTCCTCACTTTCGACTCCCTTTTCTATGATATTAGCCAGATTGACAACTGTTATTATTTCTGAATTAAAATTGAGAGAACTCGTAAATAAGTGAGTTATTCCTAAAAATGGAGCTATCCGTGTTGCTTTCGAATTGTTTAGCGACTGTATGCAAATGTAAATCGTAGCAATGAGTTTATGGTTTGATAGCGATATTGTATCTCCTGATCTGAATATTGGTATCACTTTGGCGATCCTTAATCCATCTGTAAATATGCCAGTTACTGATAATAATAATAATAACTCCTGCCCTCTCATGGTATGCCGTAGAGATCACTTCACTCCTGCGGCAGCAAAAGAATAATCTAATGCATGGGGTCTTCTTCTACAATATTGATGAGCTTGGCTTATCAAAGTGCCTGACCTTAGCTTTCTTCAGATCGAGGGGGTTAAAGTTGGAAACCAAGGGGTTCATCATGGCCTGCCAGGATGAAGTCTTCAATAACCTAGTCAACCGCAGTCGTATGATGAATATAGAGGTTCCTCACCCAAGGCACAGGACCTGACATAAGGCGCCTGAGATCCTAAAGTATTTGCTGTCAGCATGTTCAGCATATGCGGTCCCAGACTATATCCATCGACATAACGCTGCTCTAAGAGTGCTATATTACCATCTACGGTTCTCTTACGGTATTAACGAGACACCGGTGTTGCCCTACGCTCCGAGGGATATTGAATCCGTTGTGGGGAACGAGAAGTGCCGAATTCATTGGAACTATTCGTTTCCCACCCTCAGGCTCATACAAGCTAATAAGCCTGATGTAGTCCTTCTCGACCACCAGACCAAAACAATATTTGTCGTTGAGTTTTCAGCTTCTGGCGAGACGAATATCGTCAGAAAAGAGGAGGAAAAACGGATAAAATATCGAGATTTTCTCTTCGAACTCCGTAGACTCTATCCAGATCACTCTGTTGAGATGGTTGTTCTGATTATTGGAGTCCTTGCAGGAAGGATGTCCTCTTTACTCTCGAATCTTAAAATCATACCGGCTTGCCGCACTAAGGCAGTAATCTTAGCCGGACAAATGCAGAATGCTGTAATTCTTGGCTCACTGCGCTTGCTGAGGGTATATGAATCTTGGAACCAATGATCACTCACCACACGGTGTGGGTCAGCCAGGTCAGCCAGACGTGTGTCAGGAACAGAGTAGAAGATTATAGTAACAAGAATATTGGTTTCACTAATGAGTATAGATTTTCTTTATATATAGGTCTTCATATATAGGTTGTGAATATTAAATTAGGCTAGAATTCTTGGATGTTTTTATTGTCAGAGACAGAAAGTCAATCAGTTTTTTCAATGATCCTGGAGTTTTATCCCGACACCTAAACTTTATTTTTAACACTTCGACACGTGTTTCCATCACCAAGTGATCATCTTCAAGAGGGAAATTAAACTTCCTTGGTGATCGAAACACGTGTCGAAGTACTAAAAATAACGGTTTGGTGTTGGGAAAAAACTCCAGTAACATTCATTACTACACCAAAAGGTCCAAAAACAGTACATCACAAGGAATATTCGTTATTTTTTCAAACATTAACCGTCCATCATTATCATTGACATTTTTTCGCAGGTTCGAAATCATCTGAAACATGTTGAGTCCTAAGATGCAAAGGACGATTCGGGTGAACGAAAATCAATTAATTATGTTGTCGGAAAGAGCCCATTATGACCACTCTCAAGCTGGTTACTTACACAAAAGATCGGCAGACAGTAATAAGTGGCAGCTGCGATGGTTTGTTCTTTATCAGGTGAGTATCCCATTTTTTCCTCAGTTGGAAATGTTATTCATGAAATCAGGATTTCCACATCAATGGAAGCAATTTATTGGTTCAACAAATCTAATTTATCGAAGAGAATTGTTGAGAAAGTACATTAGGCATCTCCCACCGCCGACACTTTCTGGAGGCTTGAAATAATAATTAGATTTATATTCGATTGGTGGAATTTCAAGGGATGAGGTCTAGAAATGAATAATTTCCAATTTGCCAGAAAATACGAAATAAGAAAATCTCATCAAATATTTTTTCAACGAATTTTATTCGATACCGTTTATACAACAAATCATGGACCCAATTGTTAATTTGTCTGTTTCAGGAACTTTGTATGTAGCTTACAAATAACTTGCTTCAGATTCAGTTACTAAAATACTTTCTGTACTTTCTTTTGATATTGTATTGTGCAGTGTAGAATACTTCCTGAATATTACTAAAAACAACCGGCAAACGTTAATATCATAAAATTCATATTGTTATAAGTTGATGTAAAGGCTTTCCAAGACAAAACTGATTAGTTGATCTTCCTGTGTGACCTCGATTGACCCTAGTAGTTCGACAAAATGCCTGAAATTCTTCACAAAAGACGATGTTTTTCCTTGTAATGGTTGTATTAGACGTTGTATTAGACGAATTTTGAGTAGCCGAATCTCTGGAGCTGATGATCGGTCTAAGCGGAACGTCCTTCTTGTGGATTTTGGGTAGTCCATACAAGTGAGGGGGCTTACTGTGGTGCGGTGTTAGCGATGATCTTTCCTTGTCCGAAAAATAGACTTGTGTTTTTTCAAAATCTGGTACAACTTCCTTTCGATTAATTCAGTAGGGCCCAGTACGATCTTTGTGTATCGTCCCTTCTGAAGAACCTCTTCGATCTTCTGTTCGTAGAGAACGGTATCCATCACCACAGTAGCGTTTCCTTTATCTGCAGGTAGGATATTGATGGTGTTGTCTCTACGTAGCCGTTCAGAGCTCTACGTTCTTCCTTGCTGATGTTAGATGTTGGAACTGGTTCTCAATCCAGCTGTTCTCTAATTTTCCATCTGTACTCCATTCCATTCTGCCTCGGTCTGGCCAATAAGGGAACTGGTGCATCATTTGCAGTCCGGATAGTCTGGAATATAGAATAGAGGTTGGAAATTTGTCTCTCTCTTATAAATGATTTTACAGGTGACATTGAAGTGAAGTGACTTGGCACATTTGATCCCACCAAAAGCGGTAAATACGCGACGGACTGTGGCTCCTCATCGTTTCAAGGTTCAATTCAGTACACCTCGAGCTTCACTGATTAGGAACTCGTTAATTTGATCAGTTTATAGGTGAATGATCTAGGAAGGTTTGAAATACAATTTTTCAGTTCTTTGTTGAATGGGCTTAACGAGTTTATTGTTTTCAGTTCACTGGGAACTGCATTGTATACTCTGGGTATACATTTTGTATACAAAAAAAAAGATGAGGGAATCTTCCAAAGAAAGTAAGAAAGTAATCAATTTGAAAATAAGTAACTCTATACATGGATGTGTAGATCATGCAAAAAAGTAACTTTCAGACACAAACTGAAAGAAAGTTCTCCTGAAACAGCTACTTTCATATAAACATTGAATTACACGAAAGAAAAAAATTCTTTCGAAACAAATAATGAATTGTGTGTATTTTCTATAATGTTATCCAATTTGGTACTGAAGAGCCTTAGGGCAAGAGTCTTAAGGCGAAACATCGACGTATACCAGTGAGGATGACAGTGTTCCATGTAAGTGCAATTTGTTACCATTCATTTAAAGTAGAACTAATGTGAATGATATCTGAGTTTTATTCCACAACGAATGTTTGAAATACAAACTGAGTAGAGAAAAGTATCTTCTGTATATTTCAGTGTTCATATAGAAGTGTTGGTTTCGAAAGAATTTTTTTCTTTCGTGTAATTCAACGTTTATATAAAAGTAGCTGTTTCAGGAGAACTTTCTTTCAGTTTGTGTCTGAAAGTTACTTCTTTGCATGATCTACACATCCATATTTAGAGTTACTCATTTTCAAATTGATTACTTTCTTCCTTTCTTTGGAAGATTCCCTAATTTTTTTTTATAATTTTGTATCAAGATGGAATAGTAGAAAGCCAAAAACTTCCTTTTCCATATATCAACTCCATATTTACTACTTTGTTTTATTTTCATTAAGCAACTACCGAACCGTTTTCCGACTTTGACATTCTACTTTCAAGCAAATAAATTGAACGTCTTGGCATTTTCATTCCAGTAATACAATTTCTCAAGATCCACACTTAATGCTTCTTTGAAGTCTGCTATGAGTTTCAATAAAACTATTTGAACCTGACATGAAAGGTATATAATGTTTTTGACGTTTCTAGAACATTCTTGCTGGATGCAATTATCCATCGAACTTGGTGTTTTGATTTTGTTACCATAATTGAAACTTCATCTCTTCACCACTATATATAGAACAATATTTTCTAATAATATAGTCAATAATTTCTGTCTGGAGGTTTTGCGACTTTGAAATTGACTTCTTCTGATTTCCTACATAATTATTCGCGGAGGTAGAACTCCACAAGGAGTGGGCGGAAACTTTGACCCCAGAGCTGATAACGATTCTGGGGAAAGTATAATAGAAAAAACTACATCAATGTCAGTTAATTCGAAATCAAATTTCTGGGGGGGAAGTTTGTGGTACCGTCCGGCATGTATATGCCAGATGTGTTATCGCAGTTATTTTTTTTTAATATGAGATGTTCAGTATCCAGCTAACCCCAAGGATTCACAGATATTCAATTTCAGTTCACCAACATCAACAGTGTCTGTTTTTTCATTTTTAGTTATCTAAGATATCGTCCTCAAATTCATCTACATCTAGACTATTCAGAACGAAGAACGTCAAGCTGGAGACTCAATCTGCAAAATACAACGAATCATACAGATGCACGCCACCGTTCAACCACATTCAGAATCGGGAGAACGGAATCCCGACCGTGCGTTTCGAAAGATTGAACGATGGGTACACAAGATGGAAGCTAAGACCAAGTCGGAGAAACAACACGCGTCTCGTATAGAATGTGATGAACTACGGGGCTTTCATATCCGCATTTCAGCGATTAGCCGCCAAATTACCACGTGTGCATCATATTTTGAGTCAAGGCGTGCTGCACCAAATAGCACTTCCTTGATAGTGGCTGCTAAAAAATCACTAGTGAGGTGAGCGAGAAGTATCGCGGAGCATATATTGCACATATTGATGAGAGAAACTATGGATCACCCACCACAGGCATGCCTGGATGGTGAGGATAGAAACTATGAATCATCTACCTCCATCTGCCTCTGCAGCCATGGCTGGGGGAGGTGCAGCGAACAAGGATTGGTCATGTTTTAGAATTACAGATCAATAACATGCTTGAACTGTTACAAAAATCTTATTCACAGGAAAACTTTAGTAGAGAGAAATTGTTGGCTACAAAGAGAATCTGCTCATCGATAGATGTGTAACGCAGGACTCAGGCGATAACCATGGGAAGATTACTATCTTCTCCGGCCAGAAAAGTGAGAATCTTTGGAAGGGAGATTGAATGGCAAGCGCGGGTAAAGTACCTCGGCCTTCTAATAGACCGTAGGCTCACTTGGAACCCCCACATCATGTGCGTTAAGTCGAAGATCGAGGCTCGGATAACTAGTCTGTACCCTCTGGTCAATAGGAAATCTAAACTGAGCACGAAAGATAAAATCACCATCTATAACACGATGTTCAAGCCTGTCATCATGTATGCCTCAGGCGTCTGGGGACAAGCGGCTCCGTTCAACATTTCCATTTTGAAAAGGTTACAAAATAAGTTGATTAGGATGATTGTGAATGCTCCTTGGTTCGTGCGGAACGAAGCCATCCGCAGAGATTTGCAGCTGCCTTCCATTCGGCACTCCATCCAGACGAGGAATCAGAGAGTTCTTGAAGGTACGGAAACTCATGAAAACCCGTTAGTTAGGGAAGCCACAGATTATGCTGTAGACGACCCCTCCCGATATAGAAGGTCCCGACACTCTGTCAAATTGGGCCCTCATGTCCCCCGTTAACGGATGAACAACTTTCTCATCCATCCCACCCCAGCCAGGTAGGGGTACCTATATACCATCAGTCATGAACCCATTGGTCCTTCTCGAGACCAACAATCAGCTGAAAGGGTAGGGGAGCTGGACTCCGAACCTGACTAATACGAAGATGACTTTCCATGTGTAACGCAGGACAATGTTGTATAAGCGTAACCTTTGTATGAACTGGTTCGACTACCGTAAGACATTTGATACAATATCGTAAGAGTTCATCTTGAATTTGTTCAGATGATCTGCGGTACCCGACAAAATAGTGGACTTTCACTATAACATCTAGTGATGCTAGAGTCAAACAGAGCGTGTCACTTCCAGAAGGGATGTATTTTAGGGATCTTCATTAGTCTTTGAGGATGGTGGAAAATAACACGCACGGAGTCGGTATGGAATTCAGAATAGCATATGTACGAAGTCCATCTGCCATACGTTCTGGGATATATTGAATCCGTTGTGAGGATTGGTAAGTGCCGAATTTATTGGTACTATTCATTCCCCAACCTCGGACTCATTCAAGCTAATAAGCCTGATGTAATCCTTCTCGACCACCAGACCAAGATGATACTTGTGGAGTTTTCATCTCCTGGGAGAATAATATCGTACGAAAAGAGGAGGTAAAATGAATGAAATATAAAGAATTCCTCTTTGAACTCCGCAGACTCCATCCAGACCACTCTGTTGTTCTGATTATTGGAGTCTTTGGTGGAATGATGTCCAAAAATACATATATCCGTGGGATAAATGAAAACAGGCCATTATATGTCCTAGGCAGTAGTCTGAAGCGAAAATAGGAAAACATTTCATTTGGAATCACACGTTAAAAGGTAAGACCTCGTTAGTCCTTAGTTCGCACAAGTTTGTCAATATCTGAGAGTTGTCGTTCGTATGGGGGCGACAGCTGATTAATGGAAAAACAGATTTTTAAACAGAACATAGGCTTTTCGTCCGTATAGTCACGAAAAGAGAGAACAAAATACGGGCTGCTTGGCCGTAGCCGAATTTTTCACGGTTTTGGATTATCCACAATGAGCTCGAAATGAAATAACGTTAAGACACTCATCTCTCTTTTGGAAAATACTCGTATAAATTTCACTTGTCTCACTTTTCTGTATCCGAGCTGGTTCAATGAAGGAAAACTGGAAGAAGGGCCAGAAACCCTAATTGTTAATCAAAATTAGGAAATACGAGTTACCCACATATTGTGAAAAACGTACTATGATGACAAAAACAATAAAGCATTCGACATCGTCGAAACAAATAGTGGCCAGCATATGCGAATTGACCGTGAAATATGTTTTCCGCCATCTATTGTAGCAAACTTTAAATGAATGCATGGAATGTGTTCAGCAAAATGACAATTCAAATTAAATTCGTCAAAGGAATGGTATCAGGCGAAATTTCAGTTTCAGATGGAAAGTCAGGAAGTTTGAGGTTTGTTTGAGGATGTTTTATGATATTTCTTGTTTAATGAGGCTGTTTGCTGTTTCTTTGTCTGAAAGATGTACCCAGCTGAATTTCAAAGGCAGATGTGATAGAACTGAGTAGGCATTTTTGAAATTTATTGGTAGGAATAAGCTTTAAAGAATTATTTTTGACGACGGCTGATAATATCCAAACATGCTAAAACTTTCGTTATAACATAAGATATTGAAATTGGGCACCAACTTCAAAACATTCCTCAAATTCTGAAAGGAAAAAACATAAATACGACCACGAACATATCAATATGGAATATTCAACTAAGGTTTAAGTAAACTAGAGAAGACAGAATAGTTTGCGGAATAGTTCGGACAAGCGAAAACAAGAGGAGCAAATGAGTTCTGTAATTATGTAGTTCAAATGGAGTATACTTTAATTAAGAATCGTTACAAAAAAATATCGGTATCGAATCCCACTACTTATTTTTTATTAAGAGCCCCGCACATCAGAAACAGCGGTAACTCGTAACAATATTATAATTTTTCAGTAATTTGGAACGCAGGAGAGACTGAAAAAATCCAACAGTGAATTTTCTACAGAATAAATAAAATGAAATTCACGTAAGTTTTGAAAAATATATTTCTTTATAATAATACGAAAGCCACATCATATTGAACGGAATATTTTTTTGGTTTTCATCCTTGCCACAGATGTTTCTTTCAGATACAAACCGAAAATGAGGGTGAACTCAACATCTTCCTCTTACATTAATTAGGGGGTTTGTTGATACAGCCGTTCTTAAAAACTGTTAAAGTCTGTTAAAATCTGGTTTTCTGTTAACCAGCTATCGCCCCCTATGAACTACAACTTTACAAAGTCAAAACTTGTGCAAGCTAAACTAGCGAGGTCTTACCTTTCAACGTGTTATTCCTAACACTGGTTGGACGATAGGAAGTAAAAATCGACAGTCCGGTCTTGCGGTTCGAACCACCTATTCACACAGTGGTTGATTGAGTGAGTGATGCATACCACTCACGTCAACCCACTAGGCTACGGTGATATCGAAAATAAGTAATCTATAAAAAACACAAATATTACTCGATGAAAAATTTCTTTTTGTCTTTTTTGACAGCTTTCACTGCAAACGGAAAATAAAATTATTCCAGATGCTGGAAGCACCGTATTGATAGACCGAAACGTCCCATTTTCCATGACTCAGGCGCATAAATCAGACTGAATTTGACTTATGTCATGGGCTGTGTTGGCATTGAGGTCCACTGTGGTTTGTGTTGTATTCGCATACACCTGTGACTTAAGGAAACTCAACAAGAAAAAGTCTAACGGGGTGAAATCGCATGATCTCGGTGGCCACTTCACATCACCTCTACCATGGCCATGCCTTCAAATCCCTCGTGCAGATTATCCAATGTAGCAAGAGGTGTGTGACACGTAGCACCGTCCACGTGCGTTGGTCATCCAATCCAGACCATTTGGTTGCTCGCCGTTGACAGTGATGGCCTGGCCAACGTCGCCGTCATTCCCAAAGAAATAAATTCAGATTCAGATTCTTTATTAACCATTTGTAGCCAAGCTGTGCTTGGTTATGGCAAGTCATATTACATTTAGTAGCACATTATTGTTATGCAAAACAATTTTTAAAAAAATTAGGAATTCAATAAATTATTTTTAAAGTACAATATTCATACAGGGACATACTTACAAACAAGTATTAAAGTCAATCAGGTATTTTTGTAATAGTTCACAAATTCTTCAAGGCTGTAGAAATCATTCATTGTCAGCATTTTTTAATTTTTTTCTTGAAGAGAGGGTGCGATAATTCTTTTACATTATTTGATATATAATTGTATAGTGTAAGTCCATCATGTTGTGGTGATTTTGTATAATATGTCTGGTTGAATTTTTCGATGCGAATGTTATCTTTGTTTCTTGTTTCATACATGTGTCCGTCACCATTTCTAGCAGAGCAATCTTTATTATTATGTATATATAGTAATATATTTAAAATGTATATGCAAGGAAATGTCAATATAACCTTCTGTTTAAATACTTCTCGGCATATATATAATTCTTATTATGCGTTTTTGGAGAACGAAGGCTCTAGTCTACTCAGTTGCAAGACCCCAACTGATTATGTTGAATGATAAGGTCGAGTAGACTACGGAGTAATACACTTTCAGGAGGGATGATTCATGAAGAGATTTTTTTAGTGTTAGGAAGGCAAAGCAGCTTTTTTTGAGTTTGTTACATGTATTATCTATTTGTTCGATCCTCGTTATGTTGTTATCGAGTTGTATGCCTAAGAATTTTGTTGAGCTTGATAATTCATGTTGATTGTTGTTTATATTCAGATTGACCAGGTTTGGTTTGTTAATGCGTGCACTGTTGAATTGAATGAACATAGTTTTCTGTAGGTTCACCACAAGATGGTTTCTTGTACACCATTCATAGAATTGGTTCACTACTGAGGTCACTTTCATATTAAGAGTACTCAGCGAGGAACCCGTCACTATTATTGTCGTATCGTCTGCATACATAAACACTTTCCCCCTTCAATGAAGTCAGGTAGGTCATTCATGTACAACAGAAATAAGAGTGGTCCTAAGATACTCCCTTGAGGGGTTCCAATACTTACATTGTATTGGCTAGAGAGATCATTCCCAATTTTCCCAAATAATTGCCTTTCCGTTACATAGGAAATTATCCAGTCCTTAATAGGGCCCACAATCCTAACCGTTCCAGTTTTCTTTCGAGTATGTTTGGGTTCAGCGTATCGAAAGCCTGCGTTAAATAAAAAAATATACCACCAATTACTTTGGCTATTGGACTCAATGTCGTGATTGCTCTATAGTTTTCAATTTGTTGAGAGTCACCCTTCTTATATACTGGAGGGGTTTTTGATATTTTCAAAATATTTGGAAATTGATCAACTCTCATTGTCATATTTATAATTTGAGTGATAGAGAAACTGAATTCATTCCGACATGCTTTGATAAGCACTGTTGGTAGCTCGTCATTTCCTAAGAAGGTTTTATTTTTCAGGTTTCAAATGATGCTCTTGGATCTCATGTGGATTGGTATCGTTCCAAAGTCGGCAATTTTATTTTTTTACGCAACTATTCATCCAGATGTGGGCCTCATCGTTGAAGATGATTTTTTATTTAATATTAGGGTTAGTTGCAACTGCTCCAGAGCCCTCCAGCGGACACACTTCGTCGTCTATGGTCGTTTAGCTTCAGTTCATGGGTCAGTTGAATTTTGTATGGGTGCAGACACAAGTCACGACACCAGGTTGTGGCCTGCGAAAGGCCGAGTTCTTGTGAGTGACGCGAAATCGGATACACCCGCACACTCTCACAGACAACGGCAATGTTTTCGACTGATATTGGTCGATCGTTCACTGAACCAGTGGACTCGAATTATTTATCCAAATTGTCAGTAGTCCTCTCGGTAGGATGATTATGGCGACCGTAAAGTGGGCGAAGCGTGCGGTACGTTGCCCGAACAGAACACTCATTTTATTATTTGCACGTGTTGTTGAATGCTTTATCGGTCCATGGTGATTTGGCAAAACAGACTGAATATATGACAACTAATTTTACAGATGTAGCTTCAACAAGATGGCCAATTGTCAAAGTTCGGAAGTCCCTGTTGGAAAACCCGTTATAAATTCTCTCACAAGCTCAGTCTCTGGACATTTCTCACGCCGCTCATCGATTCTACTACATCACTGCTAAATATATACTCTTCAGTTGTGGGCTAAACGCCCAGTTCAGCCCACAAAGGTAGTGTAGACCTCCAACCCTGGACACTTTTTCCTCTGTCGTGAGAAAATTCTCGATATTCATTATTACTTTTATGAGAACAGCCATCTGTAGTTTGAAAAGTTTTTGAACCAGTTGAACACATTTCGTGTGAAAAACATTTTCTCAAAGATTATATTTCCAGTGCTCCAAGTTCAGTCGATTGAAACATGTGCAAATCTAGAATTCTTGGAATCTTGCTTAGCAAACAATTTGAGTTGTTATACAAGACAAAGTTTGCTCAAACAGAAAGTATTTTAATCAACTGAGTTCGATGTACGAGGACAAATGTTGAGTTTTTTTCCAGGAAACGGAAATGGTAAAATAATGTTGATTTAAAAATCCAAATTTCAGGATTTACTTTAAATGGAATCACTGATTTATGTTCAAGTTTAATCACTTTCAACTGTTTTGAGGGAAATAATCTCTATCATAAAAAGTATAGCATTGCTCAAAACATCATTCGGAGCTAGTGAAAAGGAAATCAATGAACATGTATCGTCATTATTCCACAGCTGAACGACTTTATCATTTTCAGTTTCGGTTCGTCTAAAAGCCTTTATTCTAATCACGTTGTATGAAATGGCAATAAAAGTAGTCCAGAATATTCGTATGGAATGAAAAAAATAACAATATATAACGTTACTATCAATATCTAAACATTATAATGCTATTCAGGTTCCCATTTTCAATCAATTTTGAATTTATATGGGGGTTATATCGAATAAACAGCAATTTCTACTCCGGTTTGATGATAATTAATTTAATCGAACGAAGCTCTATAGAAATCTTCAGTGCAAAATCGAAAATCATTCATTACCAAAATAGACAGCACAATTCATTTCATCATGCCATACTTTAGAACAATGTTAGTAATCGATAACCATTCAGATAAAAATTCATTGTAATGAGAATTAATTCCAATTACAGAAAAACTTCAAGTGTAAAATTGTAAAAAGCATTGCTTTGACGAAGTATATTAACTATAATTATGAAAATTAAATATTAGTGCTATCGAACAATTTGAAACCACCAACAAAAATGAAATTTGTTCATACAGGACTATTTTAGTTCAGGGTTCTGCGTGGGGATCCCATAAATGATAAAAAGTAGAATCACAAAATTGTTGTGGCTCTCGCGGCCGATGTTTTCAGTGTTACTGTTTTTATTCGGGTTTGGGAACCATCGGTTTTTGGAATTTCTTCTTGACGTCTCGCTGGCGTGAGTGGCTTTACTTTGTCCAACCAAGCAACAAAGTGTTCCAAAACATTATCATGCCTAGTGCATGTGATCTCCCAAGCAAAGCTTGTTGAACAGAGTCGCACTAAGGAACGACCGATATTTTTTAATAATATGCGGCTGGGTATAGGAAACATATTTGAGGCCGAGTGTAGGGACCCAAATTAGCAGTTTCTTCAGCCGTATCAGTACTTAGCACTTTTTGAATTCTGAACTTCGAAATACCGTATATGTACACAAGACATGCGTTGAAGCGCAACTGACCACTCCAACACTGTAAAAATGAATTCCGCCAGCCGATTGCAGTTACATCTAATTGGCCAGCGTGAGAAGGCTTGGTTATTTTCCACAATAGATGCAAATGTGCGAGGCGATCATGCTTTAATCACACATCTATAATTGTTTGGGCCCAGGCAGTGCAGGCATACAGGTTGATTGGAAGTAGTACGGTCTTGATTAGCAGCAGTTTTACGTGTTGCTAATCTCTGCCGTACTTGGGCCCTGAACGTTAGTCTTTTGTCGAGGTACTTCACTTCGTTGGTCCACGGAATCTCTTGTCCGTTGGTGACGTTTCCTTTCGGGTGTACCATCCTACGGGTGAACAGTATTGCCTGACTCTTGTCAAGGTTTATGCTGATCTTCCAAAGGTTGGCCCATTCCTGTAATCTGTTCGCTTGCTGTATCTGGTAGCTTGCGCATGGCTAGTTGTGATCTCGCCAATAGAGTTGTGTCGTCTTCGTAGAGGACCAACTTGTTATAGTTGTTTGGGCACGTCTGCTGCGTATATCGAAGTGTGGCGAAAGTGCACCTTGTGGACGAGGTATTCCAACTGCATAAAGCATATTTATGTGGATTTAGGTAGTTTTGGTTGATAATGACTGTACCTGTATTAGGTAAATTGTCGCTAACATTCCTTGACCTTTCTCTACCCGCCGTTCTCAGAATGGAATTCTTTATTGGTTTGAGGTTCAGAGCTTCCTCTTTTCTGTTGAAATTACCCGTGTGTTTGTGGAACATTGTTTCCCGTACCAGTCGCTTATGGTGTTCCAGGCTGGGTGCAATTAGTTTCGTGTTTTCAAACAGAATATGTTGTATACGGATACTCTTCTTAACTAGCAGTACGAAATATTCTTTACGACCTATTTCAACACCTACCAAATTCATACAAAAAAATTCCATAAATACTGGTCGAACCGTTTAACATCAAACAACAAAATTGTTTGATCTGATGTCGAATGTCAATTCGTTTTGAGCCCCGTATTTGGCTTATACAGCGCATGCTAAATTTGGATTACATGTCATATGTCTTTTTTTGAATCATGCACGTGGTTTCCTCTTCAAGGAACATGTGGTTTTTTAAATTGATAATACAATTATATATCATTGAATCTACTATATATTGTTTGTCTGTAACGTCTTGAGTGACATCATAGTAATTTTTCATATATGTTACGTCCATACTTCTTTCAACCTACCATATAACCTCACATACACTGTAAGTTGGTTTGAATTATTATTTTCTAAATATGACTGTTTTTTACCCTTATTGTAGCATCCTTGATGATGATAATAAAGATTATCGAAAGCTTGGAATCTGTGTTATAAGAGTACACTAAATTTTGGCCTGCTGCATACCCTGCTGCGTGTATGTATATAGATATACATACATACTTACATACAGGGTCCTGCAACAGTGGCGCGGTGTTCCATATCTCTATTCAGAAAACAGATAGGAATCTAAATTTCTATAATATTATCTTATTAATTGAGCTCGACAAAATAAAAATATTGGCGGTCACACAGGGTGTTCAATTTTTTCTGGTCCGATAGAAATTCATAAACACGAAAAAAATTCCAATCGAAACTAAAAGGAAATTAACATTAGTAAGATCTGACTACCTGCAATTAATCGGTCTCGTGTCGGATCATTCAATTCAACCCATAGAAACGAATCCGCTCCTATCATCAATGGAATAAATCCGGAAACGCCAATCAATTCTGTGGTATTTGATTTAAGGAAAATCAGAACGCTTCGCAAATATATATAGCAAAATAGATTAACGGGGTCTCTCAGTCAAAAAAATCAAATCTCTGTTCTACTTTGCCAAGCTTTCGCTTCTAATGGGAAAGCTTCTTCAGGGCCTATAATTTATTGAGTTGTTGGTTTTTTTGCCATCGAAAAACATTACAATTCATACTTACAGTAAAAATGAGTTAAAAACAATAAATTGAACATATAAACTGACGGAGAAGGTTGAATATGTTTAAGATTGTTTGGTTTTGATAAATGTCATACCTTCACATAAATGTCATTTTTCAATGGGTATGATGATTTCATAATCTTTGACTTTATAAATTATATAAATTATAGGCCCTGAAGAAGCTTCCCATTAGAAACGAAAGCTTGGCAAAGTAGAACAGAGATTTGATTTGTGATTTTTTGACTGAGAGACCCCGTTAATCCATTTTGCTGTACATTTCTCCAGTCGCTAAGATTATCCACGAATGCCTGAATATTTGGAGCAGTCTCGAATCAAAAGGACAACATTGTTCATTTTTTGTAGTGGATATTTGAAATGTTAATAAGATACTTAATTAATAGTATCAACTGAAATACAGAACTCTCTCTCAGATTGAATTATATGAAATCTGAAAGCTTTCAGCTGTCGGCAGGCTGTAAAATGAAGCCGTCTGATTTGCTCAATATCAATTTTAACGGGTGTTATCTCGTTGCTTGCAAGAAATGCGAAAATCAAAGCAATTTATTGGTCCTTTGGCGTAAATGAAATTCGAACTTCACAAGCAATGGCGTTTCTAGTATCCCGTCGAGGATTTGTTAACGGTTATAAAGTGGCCAATATGCCAAAGCCACTGGAAACCTTTTTCAGAATGAAATGTGTCACTCAAAGGGAATTACCCGCTTTCTGCAACATGTTATTTGTATTGAAAACCGTTCGTTGATTACAGAATGAAATTAAAACGAAAGAACTACTACGTGTAATTTTTGTATCTGCCTGATATTCAATCACATTATCAGAAAAAAAATCAAAATCAAAATTCTTCATTCACATTCATATACATATATTGGACAAGCACTCATAGGAAAGTGGCAACCGCAGATAAGTGTTTCTGGCAATTTAGCCTTAGTCAGTACGGTACAGCCATGTCTAAAGGATAGAAAACACTTGGATTTATGATGCACTGTTTGAAACCTTTGGTGTCGTAATGAATATTACTGGAGTTTTTCCCAACAACAAATCGTTATTTTTAACACCTCGACACGTGTTTCGATCACCAAGTGATCATCTTTAAAGAGGAAGATTAAATTTTAATCTTCCTGATCACTTGGTGATCGAAACACGTGTCGAGGTGTTAAAAATAACGATTTGGTGTTGGGAAAAAACTCCAGTAATATTCAACACTTGGATTCACATGGTGTCGTTCAGGCGACTAAGAGTTGTATTCTTTGGTTACTTTATGGTCTTCCAAGGTCTTTGAACACTCTGAATATTAGTTTTCTTCAAAATGTTACTTTTGGAGCTCAGTAAGTTTCAAAATGATTGTTAATCTTGTGTTTCTATGTTATAGTTTGATCGGTTGTTAAGAATATATTCTACTTGATAAGTACCACAATAAAAAGTTGGATGAATATTTAATTGATGAAAAGTCATAATAAATTTCATTTGGGGTATATGTTGAGATAGGAGGGAATCAGGCAGTTTCTTTACGATAGTTGATAGAATTTATATACCGATTGGTTATACGACCTACATTATTTGTCGAAATCATATTTTCATTCAAAATTATGAGACAAAAAACCAGGAAAGTTCGACAAGCAGTTTTCACTGTCCCTTCGGTTGTTTATTACCATTTTAAAAGGCTGTTTCACGCGAAAGGCGCTATATCAAATCGGTCTATATCCCGCTTTTTCATCTGTCAAACCCTTTCCATTACCATAAGTGATCCATTTGTTTCAGAACCTCCTATTTTACTACGATTCAGAGAACTGTCATCGACCCTCAGGGATTCTCATGCTGGAAGGATGTTATTGTGATCGTTTGATCACCACGGGCAGTGCGTCAAAATCCAAAGATGGATCCGATAAACAGGTGAGATGATCACAATTTAAATTACATAGGATACCATTTTAAAATCATTTATTTACCTTTGATTGCATTTTACATACGTGGTTAGTTTGGATTATAAGGCATCGTTAGCTGAATCCAATATGGCAGACCGCCCAAAATGGCGGATCAGAGTTTTCTATGGTTTTGTATGATATGAGTATCAAATGTGACGGTTCAATGAAAAGAAAACAAAATACCAAATGACGTCATTACAAACAAATACACCACAGATTACGCTGAAAGTTACTTTGAATGAATATATTGATTGTGGAGTTATGTGTGTTATTATGATTTGTAAATATCATTTGTAAGTATGTGAGTAAATTCAGTGTATGTTGTTTGGTCCGAAAAATCAAAGTAGTCACATTTTTCTGTTTTTTTTTTCTGGAGTCATTAACCTTTCTGCCTGAAGAACCTTCTCCAGTAACATTTGGATATACATACCATTGATAAAAAGGATACATCACCTGGAAAAAATATGTTCGCCTCTCAAATTCATTTCTCACCGTTCATTTTTGAAATATTTGCAAAAATTTAAATACCTTTTTCTACATCCTAATTGGTTTATTACTTTTGCAATTTTTTTATGTGCTTGAAAAACGGTTTCAGCACGATCATTTCGATTTAATGAGCCTTTCTGACCATTATCTAAACTACAAGCTACGGCTAGGTATTTTCTAATAGATATTCAACTCATAATATCCATTAAACGAGTAGAGAGCTTTACAGGCAGAGGGTTTTAATTAAATTTCAGAATAATATCTTCCACTGGCACTGCATTGAATTTTCCTACTAGACTTTTCATAAATGCTGAGAGTTTTTCTTTTACAAGCTTATGGTTCAAATGAGGATG